>JAFFZH010015580.1:0-187117 GCA_018420115.1 Euura saliciscinereae | reverse complement strand
TTAATAAAAAAAAGTCACTTATACCCATTTTCAACGGACCCCCTCAATAACATACAATATTAGTGTTACACATTTTCTTCACTTATCAAGGTGTCATCAATGAACTATATTATTTGGAATCGCTGAATAAAGAAATCATGGACGACCCCTATAAGATTTTTTTCGTATATTAAATTTTTTGTTGGTTTTCTAACATTCAAGTAGGTACGTCTTCAATTTCATGAACGTCGAATTCTTCGCATTAAACAATTAGATTTTATACTAACGATGAGGGAATAATGATTCAATCAGCTGGTCCAGGACAGCGTGTTCATAAATATGATAGGTTAAGGGAACGAATGAGCCGCTAGGGGCGCCACTGAGGGCTGACGCGATTGTGACGTCATGTGACATGGGTTCGCAATGCAACCCGGTTTTTTATTTAATGTAACAATTTAGATGCTGTGGAAATATTGATGTCTTTTTCTGAATTACACAATTTTGATACGAAGAAATTTTTAGTTTAATCTTGCAATTTCTCGGACGATGGGAAATTTTTTTTGAAAATGTTGTTGTAGCGATCTTGGGATTTGTGTGACTGATGACGTACGTGGAATAACAGGTAGTCCACGTACGTAGGTACGTAGGTATGATTACAGGTATATACTCGCGGTCCGTATCGCCGTTGAATACATAATGAAAGAAAAATGTTTGCGCTGGCAAAAGTTTTAATTTATTTCCACCGTGACAGATAACGATACGTGAAGAGGGCAGACAAAGGCGCGGTTATTTATCCTCATGTCCAGGGTATTAAATTACAGGTGCAACTTAATTACTCACAATAAGTGGGTACGGACAGCCAAGAACAATAATTACTATTCAATTATAATATATATGTCGTGAAATTATCGGGATTCAATTGAACCGGTTCAATTCAGTCGGTATCACCGTCCCACATTTTTTTATTTTTCATTTATCCTTTCTTCTTATCTCTCAAAGCCGTTTCACTCTCTGTGTATCAAGCGCAATTATCGCTGAAGCCTTGACCATTGAAATTATTATTCAATCTCAAATCCATTTCTCCGTAAAAAAAAATGTAAAAACCCTGAGTATTTTTTTATCCCGCTGCGAATGAGGTTAATTAAATTTTCAGTAAAATAACTCGCATCATATCTCAATTAGTGAAACCCTTAATAAACTATAAAAGTCGTTTCCTTATCGCGTCGCGGTCTACGAATGTCTGGAATGAACCGCGAGCGCAGCGGCAGGAATATTATCTGCGCATCGGCATCCCGGGTCAAAAATTCCGTAATCTTTGTCCAAGTAAATAATCCCGAGACGATTAATAAACGAGCCCCGTTATCCGAGGCACCAGGCTATAGGCTGTGGCCTGGCTCCCAACAAACTACGAATATTGAAAGAAGCTCGTAATTACTCTGCCGGGGATGCGAAGACTTATTTTTCACAGATTGTGAATCCGAATTTCTCGAATACCACATAATTATAAAAGTTCCGGGTAATTAGTCGAAAAACAATGCAACTCCCCGTGGCGAACACAAACTCAGAGAAAAGTGCATTCCAAATACTCCGAGACCCGTTACATTCCGGAGAATGTGACGAGGACAACCTTGTCATCATCTCTCTGCGATAGCGACTGTAATCAAATATATATTAAATAAACTCTGCGTGAGTGAGTAAACTCGGAATTTATTCCTGAGCAGAACACGCACCGCCAATTTCAAGGTCCGCATACTACCTCACAGCGAATTTCTCGATTCTATATTTGAAGGTCAGATCATCTCACAATTATCAGAAGCTAAGGTTCGCCGATCTCGTGGGAAACTCATCTTTACTAATAGTCAGTTGTATCCCCCAAAAAAGCACCTGCGGCCAAGAAAACCTTTCGCCAAGTACATTAATGTGGGTCCACCCACAGAAATTTCCCAAAGTCTGTCTTCAAAAATACCTACCAACGAAAATTTAGCTTCCACGAAAAGTCTTCTTCTAAAAATTCGCCTTCGACAAGTCATCCTTCAAAAGAATCTCTGCAAAAGGTCTTTGGCCATTGTCGGTGCAGTACTCCCTATGACACTGTTGAGGCCTATATTGCATATCGCACATATAGAAGTCAATAAGCCATATAATAAGCAGAATGCTTATGACTTAACGAATCATGTATGCATCGGCCTTTACAAGTTAAGACAATTTCAGCCAATGAAGTTGAGGCGCTAGAATTGTATCTATACGGCACTGTCAGACTAAAATATGTTCCTAAGTCCAGTTCTGTCACAGCAGTATTAAGAGTTACATGGGAAAAGTTCATCACAGTATCTTAGGGATGATATTACCAAAAGTAACAGTGCCGTATACACTGTACATTGTATGAAAATGGAAATCTTCATGGTAGGATACACTTTTTTTGAAAATTTTGATCGAAGAAACTGATAAGAAAAATTAGCAGATTATCACTTGTCCACTCAAATTTCATCTTGGGTATTTTTGGTTCTTGTGTATAACACATCATTTCGCAAGACAATGCGACGGATGTGTTACCAGTCGGACTGTTTCATTCATATATACATATATATAGGCAGACAGCGGCTTGTTTATTGCAAATTATTAATACCCGTGACGACGGATTTCTCGTCAAAGATGAAAACTTATGATGTATTATACGTTTCTTTAGTGCTTCGTAAAATTTTTGAATTCCGTTTCGCCGCCAGACCACACATCGACGGCGACGGCTATATAGGTTGTTATGGTGGAAATGAGCTGTGGGTAATAAAAGGATGAAAATACATATTAATATCGAATTATTTTACCATCACAGAGGAAGAAAAGATGATTGACTTACTGCGCCAGATAAAGAAAGATCGATCCTAAAAAATCCACCTGCTCCAAATTGCAGTCTGTTTTGATAGAGCTGGACCGAGTACACCTGCAACTGTAAAACAAGCGATTCTGGATCCCACTTTGAAGATTTTCAATTATTTAAGAGAAAACCTCCATCGAATTACTACACTCATAGTAGATCTACGAATACGTCAAGTCAAGTGATTCTGCACTTGATTAGTTTAGGCGAAATCGAGTTATACCAATTTTAGTGCACAAATTTTCGAAATCGTCTTATCCAAATTTTGAGTATGCTTTTTGTTACATAATCAACTGTATCTTCGGTTATTATTGAATTCTAGCTCTGCAAAGCTCTCAAATTCTTGATGAATAAGTTATCTTGATTATAGGTTGTGATTAGGGAAAACTATCCATGGGTGTAACGGTCAGGTCATCGTCGAAAAAACGTCTCAATGTCAATGAAAAATATAGACGTGTCAAAAAATTACTTCGTAATTGGGGCTGTACGACAAGAACTCTCAGTGCAGAACTGTGTTAACTGTTTTCGTCGCCATCGTCATTATTGTATCATTTTGTGTCCCCTAATTTTCAGAGGTAAAATGTGGATGTACAGATCACAGATGCATCCGATTTAGAAACTTGACCACGTACCATTCTGTGAAATCTTTCGTCGTTAATCTCAATCCCGTGGAGCATGATTCCAAATTTATTAGCCTGAAAAATCGATGGTTGGCCAATCATATGAATGATAAATTACTGGATCTAGAGACGTGTCTCACCTCGACGCTGGTGAAATAACAAGTCAATGTAATTGTCCAGAATTTGAGGATGTAGAAAGCGATCCAGAGCATTGTGACCGCAATCGATACTCCTCGGTCTTCGAATCGTATAAGAGTCAGTGTGTACAAAAATATCACTCTGTAAGCGAGGAGAACGAAGCTTGCAGAAATCGTGATATACAACTGCGATGAAAAATTGGAGCTAACTTTTTCCGATAATTCACAAAGATGCTGGTGAGTCTTGTAAAGACGTCCAATTCTCGTTAGCAACTCTTCCGTCGAAAGTAACTGCAATTAAAAATTCAACATTCAGAACAGATGAACACATGAGAAGTTATCGAAGTTGTCTCACCTTTGTGATTGACAAATCGACGATGTTCCTCCCAAGAAAGATAGATGCTCTCGAGTCGTGATAAAGTTCTTCATTTTTCCACAACACTCTCAAACCTCGATTAAGCCATTCAAACCTTTGACGAAACGCGTACGTAATAATGGAGAAAACTAATTCCCCACCTAATATGATTAAAAAGGGACCCTCCGTGCTGTACCACGTACAAACATGTTTGAAGATACCATCAAGATCGCTCGCACCCATGCCAATGATTACCATTAGATGCATGGTTACAATTATTCCCCAAAGAGTGACGAACACGATGATCAGCCAGATCTGCCTGCGAAATACGTTCTGGTGTTTGATTTGTATTCCAAGACTTTTCAACTCTACGTCCAGCTCCGCCAATTCCATAATTGCATCTTCCAGTGCCTGGGCACCCTTTATAGTCCAGGATAAAATCGTTCCGATCACGCTGCCAGAAGCAATCAATTGCGATGTAACGTATAAGGTCGCCGTTATGGGAAATTTCTTCAGTGTATTCAACCGTTTGTCAATTGTGTATAAGAACGTGACTACATAACTCGCTGTAACAAGAACCGCGTACATGAAACGATAACTGAATTTATAGATGACTCGCGGTACTCCGAATACCCAAGTTGAGATGAAAATCGGTTTTAAGGATCCTCTGATGTCCTGCGATTCCGAGACTCCAGCCATTGTTATTTACTGACGTGTCAACCTCCCGAACAAAAGTGATCGAGGTGACTCTGTTCAAACTGGAAAGAGACCTTGATCGAACGGTCATCTTTATGGGCCATTTCTACGCTAATGGTTTACCGGTGTAAAGTGTGAAACGCTAATGAAAGTCCTAATGCCCCACGGTGTAATCATGTCGACTGTGTAATCATTCAAGTTTCGTTACAATTAAACAGCGACCACCAAACGTAGGCGTGAACCCAATGAGCGTTTGACATACTTTCTTTATACTTTTTTCTATTGATTGATATACATTTTGTGGTTTACAATTTACGGTTACACAGTATCATCCTTCCAGTTAACCTTCTCCAAATTGAATCAGGACGACGATATACTTGACGATCGTAGAGAAAAACTGTGCAGAAAAACGTACGGTTTCAACAATTGTTATTCCATCGTTGAACACAATTTTTACAACTTACAGTCGCAGCGAATCTTAGATCAACAACGAAGACACCACCGACAGTGAATCTTAGTTGACGTTGTACGATGTACACTGAATATTCCTGCAGCTGTACGATAATAAGATGAATCATTAAGGTAAGTGATGTGACGATTCGGTTAATTTCGATTCCATACCTGTCTGTGCACTGCAGCATCTTCGATTGGTATCCGGTACAGCGAGGCGCCCAGATCATTCGCCTGCAGAGGAAAATGAACAGAGTGAGACTCCGGACCATCAATCAACACGGAATATGAATAGTGGATTAAGAAGCTACGCAAGACTTGAAGAGTCACATGAATCGTGACGGGTGATGTTTTGCCGGTCATGATCCAGAATTGTTGGCTTCTATGAAGTTACGTACTTCGTCACTGGTGTTCGAGCACGACAGAACAATCTGCCAACCTCTGGCAGCCAAGAAGAGGCCTGATGTAGCATTTGCACTGGCTATGAAGGTGTAATCTTTGGCAGTATTGATCGTGTAGAGCAACGTGAGAGCCGTTATCACGATGATCGTAATTACAATCGGAGAGCTCACGCACAGCTGGATCGAAAAGACGTCTCTCACTTCTTGAATCGCTTTCAATAACCGTCGGTGTATTCTGCAGGCTCGATCAACCCTCTCAATCAACAGATGCGATGAGATATGCTGAAACGGATTTTAACTCTGATCATTCCAATCTTCGATTGATTTCGCGAGTGTGTCTTCATCGGTTACTCACTCTTTTACCATTCCAATGGTGTAATTTTTCACCCGAAATATCCCGGGAGAGTTTGCGAAAGTGGGAAGTGGCAAATACTTTCACTTTCATCTTGTCTTCCGATTCGGCAATCCGCTTGAAGATTTCATTCACGAGCTCAAATCTCATGCGGAATGATTCTAACGTCGTAGCGAACACTAAGTCCACCATCAACACTTGAAAAAACTGAATTCGGAGAAAAAGGATCATCAAGAAACGCGGCCAATCCTGATCCGGCCCTATTGAATCGTATCGGCGATTCGACCTATCCCGCAGTGTAAAAAATATCGAAAACAAAATGGAATATCCGCAGATGATGAACAGTTGTTTCCACATAAATCTCCTGTGGTTCGCAACGAGGCGGAAATTCTTAAGTTCCTCATCCAAATTCGTTAGTTCGACAACAGCGTTTTCCACTGCACCAGCGCCTTTCAATGTCCACAACCAGAGGACCGCGAGGGTCATAACTATTTTGAGATAGTTAATAAACTTCGGTCCGTCCGTGGATGGAGCTCTGTATGTGATCACGTACGCGTTCGCGAGAAGAGTGACCACGGTCATCATTATTGTGTAAAGGATCCTCCGCTCAAACTGGACTCTGCCACCTGGACCTGTGAAGGTCCAGATGACGGTCAAAAACGGCCATAAGGAGCTTCGGACTGTCCGAGGCCTCCATAAACTCATGGCTAAGTTCCCACTGGTGAACACTTTTGATACCTTTTATCGGTTCCAGGTCACTGCGAGTGCTACCCACGACAGGTAGTAACGCTCGCGGTCTACCCGCGCTGACGCATTACTGCCGCTCTTTCGATTATCCTAATGCGTTACACTATTATATACCTTGAATAAATACGATTCGATTCAACCGGTGAGACAGTTATTCTACGGATCGATAACATCGGTACCATCATAAGCTGAGAATTAAGCTGAACGTTATAGTGAGATTGACTCAACAAAAATGAAACCAGACGTTGAAAAATTTAAATTTAATGTGCACAATGCGGGACAGGCGCCGGTCAGACAGGATCATTGCATCACGCGTATGATTTTAAACATTAGACGTGGCGCCAGTGTTGGCTGACCGCGAGGGGATTCGTACAACCATCAAAACAGTTTTCATTTTGTTTATGTCCAACACTGTACTTGTCGCATTTTAGTCCAGTATGCATGGTCATTTCAATAACTTGCTCTGAGAGGATGGGAGGATGGGTCCTTCTTCTTTGGATATTTTGAGACTTTTTTGATGAAAAATCCAAGAACCCAGACAGCACATAACTCAAAGTTGGCTAAAAGTCGTCGTGTGGACGTCAAATCTCCGACTTTTTGACGTCTAAATCTCGCCTTCACTCTCGAAGACGTCTTTTGGTCTCTTATAGACGTATTTAAGGGTTAAGACAAGACTTAGACGTCAAAAAAGTGGAACGTTTGGCGTCCATACTGAGTTCTGTGCTGTCTGAGGATGGTCAAATGTTCTGGCGAAAGACTGTGCGAATTCTGAATCATCTTGCAGTTGCAGTTAGATACTGAGAAAAATGTTTGATGTCACTGTTGATTTTTTTTTGTGGAACATTGATAAACTCAGTTAATCAAATAAAACCGCTTATCTCCAGTTCGAACGTTACAGACTATGACAGTGGTACATTCTGAAAAATCTGATTAGTTTTTTTTTCTATTTTGAATCGGCCAATTACACTCGTAACGTCAGGTTCGTCGTTTAGCTCACGAAGTTTCTGAATTTACGAGACGCTACGATATTCGGAACATAGACGAAAATCTGGCAATAAAAAATTGTTTCCATCCTGTTATCAGTCTGATTGTGACACAGCCTGACGTGTTTGAGACCCTGAATTCTCCCGGAAAAACTCCTTTTCAAAGTATCCGTTTGGTTATTATCCGTTTGGTTTGGTATCTGGGTCTATCATCAATATTTTTTTAATGGAACTATCTAATATTGTAGAGTAGCAGCGCCTCCGAGAATTAGCATAGTGAAACTAATATAGACAAGATATAGTTATGTGAATGTACTACATGTATGTTAGTGCAGACCTTGACCCTGGCGAAGAGAGCGAATCTAGGTATCGTGATATTGATGAGTCAAAGTCAATCCATTGCTTCCGGAAAAAGGATTGTTTTCACAAGCGGCATCGCAGTACTGAATCCCAATCAAAGTAGTCGGAAACTACCACGAATGTGTTGAGCTCAAATTCAGATATTTCTTTATTTTGTTATCATGTTAATTGACAATTCCAGACTATTTACAGGAATGCATTAAAAACGTGATTGATTGACCGTCCAACGTAAACTAAAATTTATTCAATAATTCGTGACTTTTTTCCCGGATTATCATTCAATTATTAAGTCATAATGATTGATTAACATATTTTGCAGTTTTGATCTCTGTAATATCTTGACTGAAAGAAATAAATTTTCAATCGAAGTAGCCCACGCGTCTCCTCGATTCCTAAGTAATTTTGAATAAATCTGCAAGCTTTTCTGAAATTTTGAAACATATGGTTCCATGCCAAATTTAACTGGTTTAAGTGTTTCGACATTAAAAATTGCAGCTCAAGCTTCAAGACTTCGATTTTCGGAACGTCATAAAAGACTTCGAAGAAAAGATGTTCTACTGCGTTATTGGACGAATTGCATAATGATTATAGACAATTTGATAACGTTCATTTCGATGGTGACGATCATTCAAAATGTAAGACTCGGAGTTTGAATTTATGCTGGACTCAAACTTGATTACATAAGCCACAACGCATAACACAGGCGCCAGGTCTGCCCTCCTGAATGCCTAACGGGTACGGATGATCAAAACAATTTCTTGTTGCTTCATTTTTATTTATTTTTTTGCATTCTTAATATATTTGAACACTATACACGTTCTTCTCTCCGTTCAGTTCTCATTTCGTTGCAGTCTAGATTACTATCGTTATCATATTTTAGAATCGATTCAAAACAGCCGGAGGATACATGATACAATCATCAACAACAAAATGTCTAATTACGTTTGAAAAAAAAATGTATGAACAAAAAACAGGACTATTCGCTACGACTTTGAAATTGAAATCCTGAAATGGTTTCAGCACAATTCAAAAATTTTCTACAATTCTAATATAATGCATATATACTGTTACAGAATTGTAAAATGACCGAAACGTCATTTTTCTAATAAATGATTAGTAAAAAACGATCGTCACACCCATGAATCCTCTCCTCTATAATTCAACAACGATCAAAAATCTTACTCATCTCAGCTACGACTTCCTTCAAATCATCACTTCCAAAACCAATCGCAATCGGTATAAGATTCTAAAATACAAATCATCGATTCTTCTCAACAGGATCCTGTTTTATCGGCAGTTGTGGCACCTCACCGCAGGCAACCGAACATACTTCGCTGTGAGACGTGAGTCGAATCTTCGGCATAGATTTCCAAGAAAAGTAGAGGTAGAAGAAGAAAGTATATGGAATAGAATGTTAAAATGTAACGAAAATACGTCAGTTACGGAAATGTGGTAAATGGGTTAAAAAAAAATTGCAAAAGCCAAAAGATGGCAAAAGATTACCGATCGTCGATATGTCAGATTGTGACCGGTCCAAATTGAAACCAAATGTTAAATACTTAGAATTTGAAAAAACCTTATTTCAAGCGGATTCAAATCAAGATGCGACAGATCCAAATGTATTAAAACAAAATGCACTGAGAACCAGAAAACAGGTGACATTTTCAATTACTATGACTGCGTCGTAATCTTTTTTTGGGCTATATTTATTTGATGAATGAATATCATGTACGCTGTGAGAGTGAAAATAATCTGAAAAAAGAAGTTTCGTTGCTGTAAAGAAAAAAAAACCGTGGTGAAAGATTAATTGATGCTGATTTTCACTTACATGTTTCATGCATGTAATATTTAGGCAAGAGATTCCACGAGCTGTAATCTGGAGCTTCTCTCGATAGTGTTTGAAAGAATATTCTCGCAGCTGTATCAGGAAAAAAAATTATGAGGAAATGATATACACGTTATGATTTCTGCGGAAGAATTCATACCCTTTGACGGATTCGGAGATTGGTAACATCAATCCGATGCAACATTATTCCAAATTTATTAGCCTAGAAACAAAAAAAAAAACAGTGATCTATGTACTGATAACGAAAGCTTTGTGTATAGTCATTGACAGTGCTTACCTCATTCGACAGATCCTCACAAGCTGATACCACCGTCCAACATTGCAAGATATTAGATGTGATCCTCAGAACTGTTTCAGCATTTATCAACCACTCATCTTTCTCATCCGTTGGTAATATGGAAAACGCACCATACGTCATACATTGCAGTAATACAACTGTCATTACGATGACCAAACATGGAGAAAATGTTACCGTAAGCCTTTCTGTGATCTCGCAAAGCTGTTTATGCATCTTATCAAGTACATGAAGTGCTTCGAGTAGTCCTTCAACGTCATAATTCTTCACCACAAACATTCTACGATGGTTGAATGATTTGAAACCTCTTCGCAAATCGTCATCGCAAGCTTTTCCTATGCCGCACAATATATCATTGATGCAGCGGAACCTGAAGCGAATGGCGCGAATTATGCTTGAAAACAGGATTCCGAATAGCACAAGCTGGATGGCAGACTGAATAGAGGTGCAGCAATAGTTGATCGTTTTGAGTACCGAGGATCCAGTGATTACATTGAAGTGCATGAATATCACCATGAGGAAAATCACCAGCTGCAGTCCCAGCGAAACCCGCAGGCATCTAAAGTGCTCATTTTTTGTGTTAGTTAAACCCGCATTTTTTCTCAAATCGTCGACTTTGGCAAGATCCAATATCGCCTCATGGACAGCCCTCGCTCCTCTTGTCAACCACACGATTATCATCACATAGAAAGAAATGAAGATTGTGATTTCTGTGACTAAATAAACTCTGGGATCCTTGGAGCCGAAAGTAGCTATGAAGCCAATGTAATTGGCCAGAAGGAAGATCAGGCCAAGAAGTATCGTGTAACCAATCCTCCACATCAAACGAACCCGGATATCTGGTACTCCGAGAGTCCATGCTAATTGAAGGAACG
The DNA here is from genome assembly GCA_018420115.1 of Euura saliciscinereae. Classification (NCBI taxonomy): domain Eukaryota; kingdom Metazoa; phylum Arthropoda; class Insecta; order Hymenoptera; family Tenthredinidae; genus Euura; species Euura saliciscinereae. The sequence continues at coordinate 176,149 of JAFFZH010015580.1, read as the reverse complement.
ACCCGAGGGATCTTTTGATGCTGGATACGCTCTCGTCTTCCATTACTGTCCCTTTGACCGACTTTACTCCAATGAAAGTCGATAATGAAATAAAATTCAAGGAAGTATATACGTCCCCCTAGTTTCTGTTGTCACAGTCACGGTTCGTGGTTCGCATATATTCAGACTCATTGTGTAACAGTTTTCTAAATAATTAATACGACATTTGTTACATATTGTCGTTCTCCGTGACTCTGCAATTCTTTTTTTCTTTCTTTCTCTCGTTACGAAGAATGTCTAGTGACAATTGAATCATCATTTCTAGTGAAACGTTGCTTTCTTTCCGTCCGACTTACTCCAGCACGCTCCAGTCACTCTCACTACATAACACGATCGAATAAATTTTCTCATTTGTTTGATTGATTCTCTTCGTATTGAAATAATTGCATTTGACGAAATTTGAAGCGGAAGAAAATTTCGTGATTAACGATAATTGGCCATGGATATGGAGTTGCTTATAGAGAAATACGGTAGGAATAATGTGAACTATGCTTTTACCTCGTACAAAATTCTATTCATTGGATTTTATGGCCGTAGGCAACACGCCGTCGATTAACCTGTCGCTCTAAGCATCTCTGACTATCGCGGAAGATTTTACCGCGGTATTATGAAGGATAAAAACTGGGACGAGACCAATGTCACGTCGTTGGCAGTGACCGAATCGGGAGCGATTTCGCTTTCGATGGACATGCTTCCAAGGCCGCCCAGTGCACATTCTCTGATACCCTCACGCAGGATCAAAAATTCTGTATTAATTCCAGAGTACATTTTTTTGCAATTACGAAAAGAATGATGGACTGCATAAAACGGAGAAACGAAGCGTTTCGTAACACCGGTCACTGCAACCTTGCCAAAAATGTTGCTACGTTGGCGTACTGCCACGATTCGATAGAGAAATTTTATACTCGTATATTATGAGTTATGTAAGTTTTATTTGATACCCGCGCTCAATCAGCTATGATCTCGTAATTATAATATTAGTATCTTACGGGGAAAGGCCGAGATGTTTTGAATGCGTCATTTCCTCATCTTGATAATTTGATGTCTACGTGTGTTCTTCGACTGAGAGAAAAATGAAAGTCTATATTATTCATCGGTAACGATCTCACACTGATTACATATCCATATGTCAGAGAAGCAAAAAAATATATAACTCGATGATAAGAATCGATACATTTCAATTTCTACAACGTCATTGATAAAAAAAAGAGGTTGATCTTTGAACTCGGTGTTAAAATTCGTGAAAAACGATACCGAGTGTTAGATATATGAATGGACTTCGAATCTGGTACGAAGTATCGGTAATAATTTAACCCGCGTAATTATTGCGCAGGTTGAAATCTATGAAATGAATTAATTGAATCTTCAAAGACGTTGTACATTACTGACGAAGAAGTGGCAAAGAGGTGGTCGCGACTATGGGTGTGACCGTATGGTAGGTACGGGTATATAAAGCTCCGCGGCAAACCGCGCACCGTGAACAACCGACGAGAAGTGAACCCGAACGTGAGCATAATGGCTCGTCTTTTAGTAAGTACAATAAAACCTGACTGAAAAAAAAATCAAAACAAGTAAACACAACATCTTCTTGAAGAATACTTTTTTCTTCCATGTAAACCCAAAATCCACCAAAATAATTAGTCCTTTCGAAATTTTGATATTCTTCTCAAATCTCGAAAGTAACTGACAAGCATCTTCAAACTTCAATCTGATCATTCGTGAAGACAATGGAATCTAACCGTCACACCACCTGCTGTCGAATAAAACGAATAGATCATACGGTGAATGAAAGTCCTCTAACATAGCGAAGGCTGGTCGAGTGTCACGCCCACCATATAATACCTGTAGGTCGTGGTCAACCTTGCTCATATATTGTGTCTTTGTTACAGGTATCGTTTCTGATTTGTGCTCTGTGCCTCGTAGCCCAGGTCAAATCTCAGTATAATGACCAATCCTACCACTCTACCACTCCGGTACCAATACTGAAGCAGATCGACAGGTATGTTGGCAGCATTAACACAGAGTCGAAAACCTCACAATTAACGATCTATCAATGATCAGTAGCAAAAAGGTCGGATTTACGATCGGGACGTTAAATCGAGTGCCTTGGCTTTTATGTTCTGTGTCTCAGTGAACAAGAGTAGCAAAGCGTTTGGACAGGAAACATCTTCAACATCATGTTTCGTTCCTCATTTTCAACAAGCTTAAAAATGCTCTGAGTCCAACTGCTCTACCATATTTCTGCACTGGGACGAAGTAAGTCGAAACCAAGTGTATCGATTTGATTGTCTTTGAGCTCAGTGGCGTTTTCACTACAATCTCAACAAGCGGACAAAATTTTGGTCTCAATCTTGAACAATGATTGATTTCTGAAGAGTATAACGATCAGGTGTGATGAGAATAGAGTTCAAGAACGTTGATTTCTTCATTCTTTAGACACAACGAAGATGGGAGCTACAGCTACGGGTACGAGGCAGCCGATGGCTCCTTCAAGATAGAATCCAAGTACCCGACAGGAGAGGTTTATGGTAAATACGGATTCGTGGATGACACTGGTAAAGTTCGCGAAATCGAATACGGAGCCTCTCAGCGCGGTTTTGAACCCGCTGGTACCGACATCAACGTCCCTCCATCCGTTCAGGCCAATACCGTGGCCGGTCCGAACGACCCCGAAGATGACGGACAGTACCGAGAAGATCCTTCAGTTTATCACACGGACCCCCAGTACACGAACGGCGAGTACTACAAGCCGGCACCGCAGAGACCCAACCGACCCATCCTCTCGAGCTACAGTCAGACATACGATTCGGCTCCGCAAAGGTAAAATTAGGGTTCTTGAGGTTTTTGGTATTTTTGGGAAGAAATGTTCACACGATGCCGATCGTATGATTCAGATACAACCCAGCACCGACTCCAGCGCCTATTCAACCTCAGTATCAGCAACAGTATCAGTCTGAGCAATACCAGGAGCAATATCAGCCGGAGCAATATCAACAGGAATATCAATCGCAGGGTGGTGGATTTCAGGACCAGTATCCGTCCGACCTGACCTACAGGCGACAGTGATGAAGAATAGTCTGATCAAGATTGATACTTGTATATATTCATTTTGTTCACTCCATTTGCACGGTTTTTTCAAATTCTTCTTTCAATTTTCAATAAACATACTCTTCCAATTGTGAGATTTATCCTGTCTTCGTTTTTTCTCCTAAAAGTCGACCTCATTGTCCGATTTACATTTGTCATCGATTACGACACAATGACGAATTCAACGACAAAATGCAAGGGGACATTTATGAATTGTAAATTAGTCTGATTAGTTTCTCAGTGATGTTTTTTCCGAAAAGAATTTGAAATCGGAGCGTTTTTAGCCAAGAAGGTGTCTCATTATTATTCTGCCTTGAAAACCTTGAGCGAAATAGTGAGAGATTTGAGCGATATTCACGAATGGTAATTAAGTTAAACTCAGGTGCCTCGTGCCAGGCCATATTAATTGTGGTCAAGCGTGAGGAATGTTTACTCGAGGGCCTTCCCACAACGAAACCAGATCTCCGAGAGTCTGATAAAAGTGCGCAGCCTTGCTCGGGCAGGACCTTTGTGTCTAGTACAGAGAAACCAGAAATAAGCAAGGCCAGGAACCGCGGGCCGCACCCTGAAATTCCGTCGTTATAGTTACCTCCTTCCATGTACAACGTACGTAGGTAGAACTCAGTACGAAAGTCAGAGTTCGAGTATCAGATTACACAAAGAATCTACCGACATAGCGTACAAATATACTCGTGGAAAATTGAAATCGCTCGTTTTTGATAGTCACGTTCCTCCATGCGGAATGATATTGCGTAATAGTATATTGTGCACCAAGGGAGCAAAGGACGTTTTCGCTCCCGAGCGTCGAGTTACCACCCGAGCCGAAGGCGAGGGATGGCATCCACCGAGGGAGTGAAAAGTCCGGCGACCGTGGTGCACACGATATTTTATTCCACCATGAACGGAGAGGTCGATTTCGCGGGCAGATCAGTGTTTACATTTTAGGTTATGTGACGTTCCGACCGAGCCGTACTGGTCGGTACGGCAGAGAAAACTGGAAAGAAAGACTTTCGGGGAGGAAAGACTTTGGGGAGGAAAAACTGGTCTTTCTTACCTAATAGTCTCCCAGCGGAAAGAAAAGAGTTACCGGTCGGTAAAGCCGCACTTCGCTCCCCCGAAATAGGTAGCGAAATCGGCCTTTCCGTTCATGTATGGAATAAACTACTTTACGCCCTGTAACAACAGCTTTTTACATTGTTTATCCGGACGAGTGACCGGCTACACCGACGAGGATATGATATAATGATCTGAGAAATTAAAAACATAACTACGTACAGGACATTCGTTGTTATTTCATTATCGAAATCTCTGGAACAGTAATTGTACTGAAATTTGCCTCTGAGGATTATCCAACACCGGACGAGTGTCTCAATACTCGCTAAAAAAGAAACCAAATCATTTTGAAATAAAATTTCAATTCATTAAAATTTCATTCAAGTTTCATTTAATTCATTGAAATTTATGAATTGCTAGAAATCAGAGAATTAAAGCTTTCATTCTGATTTTGGAAATTCACAATATCTCAACCCGTTACCGAGATACGGGTTTTTGAAAAACAAGTTTAGCTTTTCAAAAGTCGCTGATGAGATGAACTGTTTTTCAAATATCTGTATCTTAGCGATAAATCGAGGTCTTTTTACTTCTCAAAAACAGAATTGAAGCCCTTCTTCTCCTATCCTCATTCTTCTACTTTCGAACGCCTCCGGTATTCCGAAAATTGATACGGGCTTTTAAATTTTACTTATGTTTAAAAATGATCCAGTTTTTTCTACCATTCAATGTCAGATCCAGAAATTGGGGTGAAAGACCCTGCAGTACGCTTTTTCAGCGATACCGAATGAAGCTATGATTCACTTACGCTACTTGGCGATTATAAGACCTCCATATCCTCGTGGGTATATTTGTGGTGTAAAAACGTGTACCTGTGATCGTAAAGATCCTGGATCCAGCGAACTGTATGAGCATGACCAACAATAAGTGGTACAGACTCGAGTACCTATACGGGCGAAGTCACGGGCCACCGCCCTTACCTTTCACTTGATATTTGTTCTATCATCTCAGCAGTCATTGTCGCCTCGATGACGATGACTTTGCTGAAGGCCGTGATGAATTTATGACGATGGTAGTTGAGTCTTGTAGCCACTAGCTACACAGCTCTGCATCCTTTGCTTTGAGGAATTCGTTAACTTCTGAACGTTGAATCGCTTGAATTCTTACGACCACAACAATTTCATTTGCCGTCATCAGAATCGACAAATTCTTTACGTCTAATCTGATTGCAAGTCCTCAAACCCTGCAGATTCCTTTGGTCGGCTGCGTAATGAATGTGACTTTCTCACTAATTATTATCCTAAAGTAAATAATCTAGGTATGGTTGACGGAGCGAGTCACCAATGCGTGACTGTAGCCGAGATCTTGATTTCCATTCTTTAATTATACAGAGATATAGACCAGCAGCATAGTTCAAAAATAAAGTGAAAATAAAATGTAAAAAAAAAAAATTATATCACTGTCTTTAACTTGTAGCTTTTTACCATATTTTAATCTGTTAATAAAAATTTCTAAAAAACTAACTCGGACACTTTCATATCCTGGAATGTATAGGTATAATCATATTATCTAATCAGGACACTGTAGCATCGACCGTATATCGTAATAGCAAATTAATTTTTACTCAATATACCAGCGTATAATAGTATGGAGCTCGAAAGCACAACGGTGATGATAAGTTATTCCATAAATTTAACTACACCGTTACTGACTTAATGATAATTTTAATTAGTTCTCACGAGCGTATTATACGTGATCAATGCCAAAAAGTATGTCTAGGCCATGCGCAGATGTTCATAGAAATTGTGAAGCAACTATAGCAATGAAATATCGTGTTTGTATCACCTGCTTCGAAGATCTGATTTTCTATAACCGTGAGACGTCACTTTCTCAGAATAGTGAAGAAAAGGAATGTTGGCGCATGCGCACGTCGCAAATTCCCTACTTTTCGCACTGGGAAGAAAAAAACTCGGCTCATGCGCACTTCAAAAATGGTCCACTTTCCGCCCTAGGGTTTGTCACGAGAATCTGCTATTCTCGTTGACTTGTAACAACCTGTGATAATACAAACAGTCACGTTCTGTCAAAACCTGCAGGAAAAAGTAAATCCTTTACGCAATTAAAGGTCTCGCATAACTTTCGTCACGGATAAGAAAAATGAAAGAGAAAAATTAAAAAACAGGCATGAAATTCTTGCGGGTATTTTCTTTGTCAGGATTTATACTCTTGTATCCACATGGACCAATATTCGAAACATGGCCAGTGGACCAAGCGCGCCCACCAGCTGCAAACGATATAAATTAAATGTTACAGTTAAGAGAAAAGTAGCAATGGATATAATCACGGTACTGCAGGCTTACTGCGTTTCACGGTCACCAAGATACATCTACTAACAAAACCACGACTGCTAATGAATTCAATTCGATTTTTTTTTAAGCGGTAAAAGGATACCGTGGGATATTAGGGAGTCAAGGTAGCGAATCAATTTGGTTATTGATCAAATCGCCACGTACCTGCAAAATCAACGAGCCAATCTTCGGTTTTCGCTAATGAGGCAAAACCCTAGTGGGCGTAGTCGAATTTCTCTTGCAGGTGACAAAATAGCGTGACATTAATCAGAAGGGTGGTAATACGATTCGCGTGTAGGTATAACGTAGGTATAACGTAATATAATATATTACGTAAAAATAGAAAGTGGAGTAACGCTCGTTAAAAGAGGCTCAGCTAATAACCTGGCCGAGGAATCTATCGGTGACTTCGATCGTTTCACCGTATTAAATAATCCATAACTAAATTCAAGCTGGTCGCTCTATATGAGTAAATGTCAGGGTTGCTGCCCAGGCTTTCCCTGGCAAAAGTCTGTCCGCAGGATCGCAAGGAGCATTCGCGAGGTGTGAGAAAGGCTGCGGTCAGGCCTTGCAGTTCTGCAGTATGAATTATTCGCAGGACGTAAAAAAAAACGTGTTCTTTGTTATTGAGGAGAATTTTATACACTGGCTGATCGGTTCGGCCTCTAAATTCCTGGGCGTCGACTGGACCGATTCTATAAATTTATACGCTAAAATTATGATCTGTCAAAATTGTGAAAAATTAGGATCGATCAGTGACTAATTTTATCCCCACTCCGGATGTAGGGTGGAGGTGTGGTGGCGTCCTTGCGACTGGACGAGCCTTTAGAGTCTAGGAAGCGAATCCGAGTTGGTATACCAAGCAAAGATATCTGCCTTTCATTCCTCTCGCCTCAATGTCAGTGCGAGGTCCGCGTCACGACGTACTGTAAGGCATCACGGATATCCAGAGCAATTAAAATCCAAGAGCTGGAACCAGTAGAGAGTCTCAATTTCCAGAAATCTGAATTAAAATGATCCCTCTTCTTCTTAAAAAAAAAAACTTGCATCCCCATCACACAGGTCATCCACAAGTATTAAAAAAGCGATTTTCTCAGGTTTGAATGCAAATAGGGGTGGAAGCTACATGCCATTTTTATCAGGGTAACAATAGAGGCAGATGATCATGGCGAAAATAAAAATAAAAATCAATATTAGCTATAGAATAATAATTACAATTATTATTATCATTATTATTGGGGAATGGAGTGAGTCTGGGATTTATAATCCTGATAAAACGGTGGTAGACTTTGTTCTCCAGGTAATAAGGATCTCAGGCCTGAAACAGGATCCTGTTTCACCTTCGATAGTCCAACTCTTGTAAAAGATCATACTCATGGTCTTTGTACCGCGAAGTGAAATTGCTATGGACCTTCTTGGTAACGAGATAAAATAGAATTGCATGATTTACAATTAGACCAGAGTTTTGGATACTTTTAGTGAGAATACAACGATGTTGCATTGAATGAAATTGAAATTTTGAGATTATATCCACAGAATTCAACTGCATTCCTCGGTTTGAAATTTTATTATTTTTATGATGACGTTTATGGTTCGGAATGATCGTTACGACGTAACGTACGATTTGACCAATTCAATTTATACTCAAGTATCGTATACCCCGCGCGGTATAAATATACCCGGGGATAAGGTACTTTATAGACTCTTTCTGCAAACCGGACTAATTCGGATCAAGGTCGTCTCGACGTTGTTCCTGGCTTGACCAAACCCGTGGTGATCACGTGATTGAAAAGTAGTTTTGTAACTTGATTCAATTTACGGTAATGCGCTCTTTTTTTTTTTTCACTCGTAATACATGAAATTCTATCACGTTCCTATTACGCACTTCACGTACGCCTTGCACACAGCTCTAGGAAATAACTAGCCACTGTACAATCAAGCTTCCTTGCCAATTATCATTACGCCAGTGTTCACTCAACGTCGCGTCAAGAAAGTTATTTACAATTCGCGCAAACAACATATGTAACCAAAATCTGCAACGCAAGTGTCGTATTTCGCCTGCAGGATCACAAGTCGAAAATGTTGATCAATAAATTACGTCACATTAATGATCGAAGAAAGAGTATCGGGTTTCAGGAGTCTAATGCTAGGCGAAGCCAGCGACCTTTGCCCAACCAACTTGATCGGCTCGGTGCTGCATTGTGGTATAAAGTCGGTTTAATACCGTGGACATTTTTATCAGTATCCTTTCTCTTTCTTGGACCACTAGTCTCCGCGCCACAATCAAAGCAGCGCTGTAAGAAATATCTTACATAAATAAGTGCGCCGAAACAAGTTGTTCGGTTTTATATTAAATGCGATAAAAAGAGATAATTTTTTTTAAGCTCCTTTCTTATGAAGATTCTCCAGGAAAAATCTGTTTTCACCAGCTGTACCACATTGTTTCCTTGATTGAAACGCGATTTATAAAATTCTACTGCCGATGAATCAACTTCCCGAGAAGAGAGACAAGCGTGGACAATTTTAAGGGGGATAAGATGCATGAAACCGGAAGTCCGAAACTCAATAAATTGAACGCCTCAAAGTCCAGTTCGTTATATGACTAGGCAAATGGTAACGCCTATGCGTATCCAGACTACTTCCGGTTTGAGGCGATGACCTTAGTCGCTACTAAACGAGATACTAAAACACAGGGTAACGTATGGTAGAAAGTGGAAGATTACCGTACAAAAATTCGCGTATACCTCATGCAGAACGCGGAGGTAGCAGAAACACGTTCATTAAATTTTACGTGCAGCGAATCCAACGCAATTTTATCCCCATAATTTAATTTTCCGTAAGGTTCAATCAAATTTTTTCGTCTCGTCCACGGGCGAAAATTGGTTCAAGGATAATCTGTCGGTACGGCGGATGACGCTTCCCTCGCTTTTAATCAACGATGCACTTTTAATGAGGGACCAGTCTGAAGATTAAAGGTCAAGCCAATCATCGTCCACGGCTCTCTGATACTGTACGTACTGTACGTTGCTATCAACGTCAACTTTATCGTTCACACTTATTACGGTTTCATCAAAACCAGGTGAGTTGAGAAATGAAAAGTGAAACCAGGGGCAGATTATAAATCCTGCTGTTTCGTCGACATCTTGCGATATCCTTGCGGGCAGCATCTGAGACAGAGTCTACAGATTTCGCGTACCGAAGATCGTGGTTCTAGGGGATGACAAAATAACTCGGTTAATCGATTGCTGGAATGGAATATCGGGTGGAGAAAACTGGACGAGCGGCCCGCAGGACAGAACCAGGGTAAAAATCCGAGGACCTCAGGTGGTTACGAGGTGACAAGGTAGCCGCTGCAGAACCAGGAGTCGTACAGACAGTGAAAGTCCCCGGGCCCGTCGGGGATGGCGGGGATGGCGGGTCGAGGGGCCAGCTAGGGTATATATGAGGGGACCCAGACCGATTGCAGGCTGATACTTCAGCCTGGCTGCCAATTCACACAAACACAAACAAATTAAAATTGGACAAGATGCGGGCCCTTGCAACGGTACGTATTCAGTGTTTCTCGCGACGTACGTCCTCCTCCTCATTTTCATAAACATTCGCGTGTGACATCTCAATGTGCAATATACAACACATCGTTAATAAACTAAAAGAAAAAAAAACGAATTACAACACGTGTGAGTGTAAACAAGTGTGGAATACACGACCGTAGCCCGGAGCACGAAACCTGCTACCTCAGAGCCAGTGATAAATTTCGATTGTTAATTGTTCAATTTGATTTACGGAATTCGCAAATTACGGCGTCGTTTTCACTTGTATTTCGTAACCAATTTCACCTCCCACTACGACTGCAGGGTTCGCAGAAAAAAAGCAATGATGGAATTTATAAAAGTTAGAAGCGTTCGTTTTTCGGTGAAATCTACCCAAAGTCCGGTCAACTTGAATGTGATCTTGTTGATCCAATCGCGATTTTTGTAATTTTTCTTCCGTGAGTGGTTACGGATGATTGTTAATTAATTTCGCGGGGTTATATGTAATGAAGTCGTGGGAGTGATTAGATAATTAGACCATCAGCTGTTTCTGTTATTATATCGGCGAAAAAAGAAAAAGAAAAAGCGACAGACCCATGGAACTTATACATATCTCATTTCCAATTCGACGCGGTCATGCACACGACTTACGTAATGAAACTTTTACATTTAACTTACGGCACGCGCGTGATATTTTACTACTGAACTAAAATACACATTATTGTTGAATTAATCATTTCTGCAAGCTCTAACAGACTGTAATACCTGCAAAGCCACATGAATGTAGTTGCGGAACTCACAATATGGTAGAGTGAACAAATACTCGTATGAAAGTAGAGCGCAAATATTTTTATTTCGAATCGAACGATTTCGATCTGTTGAATAATAAATTATTACTGGAGACAAAAGAAATAGATCAGTCAGATACGTTTGTTAAACCGATCGGTCAGGGTTGAGTAGGCGTTTATTAATCCGTCAGTCAGTGTAAATATAACGTTCATAAATTAATCGACAATTTCAATCTGAAATGAGTTGGATGTATGTATTCCTAATAACGAAGATTGTTCCCGTTGATTATGGACAGTACATCCTACTCACCTGCGTTCTGACAGTTAGTGGCATTATTTTCGTCTACTGTCGATGCGCGGAAAAGAATATGAAACGACGAATTAATCAGAAACGTGTAACCTTCAAAATTGATCGCGTCAACAGATCAAACAGGGTGAAATATTTCTAGTCTCACGGTTTGATCGGTATGTGATCGAGTATTTTTCATCGAGGTTTAAAAATCGTATTGAACAAAACAACCCCGATTGTCTTCTGTCTGTTTGAACTTTTCTAAACCAAATCTAAATTTTCGTGTAATCGTATCCTGGGTCAAAATGCTGACGCGTATTTGCTGCCCGAGGAGCATCGGGATCGCATCTTTTCTCTGGGAATTTCTCTCCCCAACGTCAACAATCGTGTACTGCGTCGAGCTGTTGGTGTCCTACTTCCTCCTGAAGGGTGCTCGAGATTTTTGGTTCGAAGACCTGATGTCAGAGCGTCGCAAGCTCGAGGCATCTTGTCCTCGGGCCCATCAGGGTAGAGAAAACTGCGGTCTTCCAATAGCCCCAAAGATCTGCTGCAGACCCCAAGAAACGAACTTTTCGAATTACCCCCCAGCCAACCCGTCAGCCTCCGTGAAAAATCCCCTGCATACATCCATATACTCCGTAGCTCAAGCTAGCCTTCGTGGTCCCCTATCTTTGGCATCCTCCCAAGGCCAATACCCAGCTACATTCACCAAGAATCATGGCTGCGCCGGAAATTGCGGGACTAGCCCAGGGCGCTGATCACGGAATGCGGTAGATGAAAAAATACCAATAGCTATAGAATATTGAGTACAAAATTCGAGGTTAGGTCCAATTTTAGTGGAATAGGTTTAGTACCGGTTTTCCACACAGCCATCGTGAAAACAGTCAGACCTTGAACTTTAAAACCTCTGATAACACCTTCCAACCTCCATATTGATATCAAATGGTCTGTAAAGGAAAGGAATACCAAGCCTGATGAATCCGGATGACTGTCATGTCTAGTGTCGAGAGTATCAGTACATGCTCCGGATTCAGTAAGCACGATCTTCTAACTGACATCCGCCATTTTTTCTGTGGTTTCAGATATTGATGGCGACCTTGGCTGTGGTGGCAGTATCCGGACAGCGATACCAAGAGCCTTCAAGCGGCTACAGGGAAGAGTACGCGGACTACGAATCCCCGAGACCGACTAATCCGACTCCTCGGAGTTACGCAGCAGCCCAGGCCCCTGCCCAACGAGCGCCAGCTCCAACCGGTCCTAAACCAACCCCGGTCGCGATCTTGAAACAGATCAACAGGCACAACGAGGACGGTTCCTACACCTACGGTTTTGAAGGTGGCGACGGATCCTTCAAGATTGAGACTAAACTACCGACCGGGGAGGTCAAGGGAAAGTACGGATTCGTCGATGACACCGGAAAGGTCCGCGTCGTCGAGTACGGAGCGAACAAGTACGGATTCCAACCGTCCGGCGAAGGAATCACCGTCGCGCCACCTACCCTAGTCGATGAAACCACGAACAAAGATGGACTCCACAACACGAACACCAACTACCAGGACTACAACGACTACCAGCCAGCTGCCCCGGCTCCGGCCAGACCCCAGATCAGACCCACCCCACAGGCTGCTTCCCTTCGTCAACAGGAGGCTTACGAGAGGCCTCAGTACCAACCCGCCGAACAGCAACAGTACCAACAACCCAGGGCCCACACCCAGGCCGTCTACGCGCCTCAGCAAAGCGTGAGGGCTCGTATTCCGGCATCTGCACCACAGAGCCCGCTCTTCGCCCAGGCTGCTCCCGCTCCGCTGCCACAGAGCCGTCAGGAGCTCGCCTACTCCGCGCCGAGACAGCAGGCCTACGCGCCTAGACCCGCGCCTGTGTACCAGCAACAGGCCTATGAGGAACCTGAACCGATTTCCCAACAGTACAGCCAGCAGGGACCGGTCCAATTCTCGCCAGCACCCCAGCAGTCCGCGCCCAGACCACAACCCCAGGCGCGCAGCCAGGGAGGCGGAATTCTTGACCAGCTTGCAAGAGACTATGCTCTGCCCGCAGGTGGTGCTGCGCCTCTTCATGATATCAGTTTTGGCTACTATTAGACTCTGGAGAATAGGAAGAGAATCTTTTTCAAAGTGTTACTATCGAAGTTTGGGCGAGATCTTGTTGAGCCTGTTCGTCAGGAGGACGCGGATAGACGTCATGTTACGTGGTCACGTTTTGTAAAGATGCTTCAGCCATGCTCACCGCTCTCTATTATTAGGTTATCATAATGAAATTTAATCTAAATAAAAGTAAATACGAAGTATGATATCTATGAACCTCGAATCATCTTCCTCATCATTTCAGGGAGCATCTCAAGCAGCAGCAGAACAGAAAATCAGGTGGTTAGCGTTTCTTTCGTAACGTTCACAATATGCTTTTTTCGGTCTATCCTTCGAATACATTAAAGAATGAAAGTAATGAACAACATAGTTAAGCTCAATTAATTACGCAAATTCAATTAAATACCCAGCTTTCACGTAGCTCGACGACACCTGCAGCTATTTCAGGTCCAGATTCGAGAATTGGAGTGACTAATGGCTTACCGAATAGTATATTACATTGCTTTGAACTAATTCAGTACGAGTTACGCGATTTGACTAAAGACCCCGCTCATATTTAATTAGACAGGAACACCCAAAAGAAGGTATGCATAAGCGAAAGCTATGAGACAGGTGCGTTCGCTGTTCAACCTGGTGTTTTACTCCGCTTTAAACGACCAGAAATGAAAAGAAAATTTAGAAAAGTGGCTATGCAATGGTTGAAAGAATTCCGCATACTTTAGTTCGGTTTAAAATTGCTCAAAGGAAACGCATTATACTTTCAATAAGAAATTATACTCAGCTTCGCTGTATTGAGTGAAATTGAAACTATATGTGTGTATGTCTAAGCTCCAGCGGACCCAGCTCGTAATTTATACGCCACTGATACAGTTCGACCCAACCGAGTATAGATCACAGAAGTGGGGCTCCCTGAATGCGTTACGAATACGAGAAAGGTCTCTGGGTGTGGTCAGCCCGCTGCGAGCTAAGAACACGCAAACCTACTCCGGGATAAACAGATTATACTTAATCTATGCTCTAGACAGATATTTTCTCCACTTTATGATCAATCGAGAGCGAAAATTCAAACTCCTGGCTTTCAATAATCAAATTAGAGGAGTAAATTCTCAAACCTAAAATTTGATCCCTTTTTTTTCTGTCAAGAGTTCCAACAGTAATTTTCCTCTTTTGTTTTTCAAAATAGATACGGCGTATCAATTCTTGGATCTAGAAGGTGGTAGGAAGAGCAAGTAGTTCGAAACTCCTAAAGATCGGCAACCGACGTTGCGGGAGCGAAGGTGCGGTTGTCTGGTGTCTGGTAGAATGCCAAAAGTTTATTTGCTGAACCGCTGTGAAATGGCGCAATATCGCATTACCCTGCTAGAAGTGAGAACTGAGAAGCTATATGATAAAAAGTTCCCACGAATAAATGTCGTTGCACCACGACGAATCTATGACCTCGAGTACTGTACCTATATCTCAAACACGTTTACTTTTCGTATAGTGTATATATGGTAGATTTACTAAACTTTGTTGTGAGTTTCTACCAAAAACCTGAATTACCGAAACAAGTTCTCTCACACTTTACATCGCGAGAATAATTAACGCTAGAATCGTTCTCAATGGTGGGAGAAATTAGTTAATTAACAAATTTAAGCAGTAGAATAATATAATACGTTGCGAGATAGAAGAAAAAATCTTTTTTTTCAAGTTGATACTTTACACGATCCTAGATGTATTCTATACATTCTTCTCTGAACGAAATCGCACCTAGTTTAATGAGACTAAAAAAACGATTGAGTAATGCTGAAAATTTCTCAATTTTGAAATCGAATGCATGACTGTAATTCCAAGGTATGAGTTTTACTGCGCAAGGTGCAAAAGTTGCAGGAATTTTCTTCTGGCACCTGATCAAACGTCTCATGGCACAATGCAGTTTTCTTTAGAATTTTTCAAAGTCAATTGAACGTGTCAAGAATCGTTAGCTTATTTCTGCAGAAAAAAATCTCTATTCTGTCGCTGCCTAATTGTAGACTATAATTATTATTTTAATTATTATTTATAATTATAATCTACATTGAATTCGTTACTTATTAATTTTCAATCAATCCGATGTCTGTATAACGTGGGCTTATCGATGCCCATATTTCATGCCTCAGATAATTTTAAGTACGCCTACACGAGGAAACTATCGTCTCTTTCTCTGGATACTTTTGCGTCATGAATCAATAACAAATATTGATTACCGATCGATGAATCGATGTACAAATCTGGAAGGTCGAATTCGCATCCGGAATGAAATAGGTACAAGAAAAAAAACGCCCGCTGTGGGCTCGAGGTTCCTTGAACGCATTGCATGTTATGTCACTAAATGAGCAAATGGCGTGTAACAAACATGCAACGAAAATTAACGCGGATTGCAACACGTGTTAAGAATTGAGCTAGAAAACTGAAAAAAAAACTCAGAAATAAAAAATTTTATCAATCATGTATCTCAATAGTTCGAGGAAAAATAGCTATCCCGTATTTTTTCTTCACTCTTCAAATGATCAAAAATTGTAGTTCATACGAAGATTCGAAAATTACAGAGTTATGACGTCACTCACGTTCGAAGTACCGAAATCGAACTTTTTGTAACTTTTGTAATTGTTTCTGTGAACAAAAATGAAAAAATATTCCCCAATTATATCTACTCACTCCACCAATTGCACTTATAAAGATTTGGGATGATTACAAAATACATTTTAAATTCTATTCCGTACTATTATTCAGGTCGATGTCCCTCCAGCCTATGATGTAAGACAGATTCTTGGCATTAGATACGAGTATTCAGAAAAAACGATCACGGAACAATTAGGCTTGGCAGTTTGTCAATTTCGTAAATTGAAATGATTTGACCCGTAGAGCCTGACTTCTATAACCGGAAATATCGCTCTTTGGTCGATGATAGGCGGGTAAAAATGTCGATCTTTGAACCTTGGAGAAATTTCTGTCGGAGCGATTGCGAGACCGATTTTATTGACTTTGCGAAATTCTATCGGTTATCAGCGTATCGATTCGCTCCCGGTATTTTGGCATTTGCGACACATGGTGGTCACTTTAGGGCGGATACAATCCTCGATAACCGTGACCTCAAATATAATTGCATAATTGCACATGGAAACCTGACGGCAAATGAATTTATTTCCGAGGCCGAACCAAATATTATATGATATGCCAATTAGTACAAATGTCAGACAATGAATTATAACGTGAATTTTTTGACTGCCAAAAACAATTATTCACACACCAGCTGAGAACCGAGTTCCGCAATTCTACAAACAGATTTTGGAATTTAAAATAATGTGTGGTTTATAAGTTATAGGCGGAAATGAATTCCACTTTCTAGCGAGAAAAAAAACGTGTTTCTATTTTTCTGAGCTGAATTAGCCAATTATGAAATGGAATTGAAAATCTTATCCCACGTTGGGCGGAATTTTCATCTTGTTCCGCTTTTATTTCCTGTTTCGAACCGCGTGTGTTCTCCGTTTCAACTTTTCTTATTATTCTGGAGGTAACATCTCCACTCACTATATATTCCCGCGATCCATTCATGCCGAAGATTTCATTGATGAGATGGTTCTCGTGATTCGAAATGATGGCTGAGCATCGTAGTGAAAGCATCAAGTTCAACTGTACCATCTATCATCTCTCTCGTATCCGCAGGATTCATCGCCCACGCTCGTCTCGATTATTACGTATCAATTTTTTTCTAAAAAGAAAAAAAAACACATCAGACTGTCTAATTATCTCACATTTTTAACCGTAACTTTTATTGATAAATTAATAACGAGAAATTTTATTGACGTTGGTCTGGTAAAAATGAAGACATAATCTTTGCTGGTCCATTGAAAAATGCGAGATACTCTTTCGGGACACGCCTATGATCGGTCGAAAATTTGCAGTGAACAAGCCTTATCTGGGTTAAACGTGGGCATGAAACAGCCGCATAAACCGCGAATAATAAGCGTATGGGATATGGCTGGTATTGTGAGAAAAAACCTTGAAAGGTCGTCGCTGGTAAGTTCCACACATATTTACTCCGCAGGACTGGCTGTATGACGCGCCTTTTATTTTTCTCACGATTCTATCTTTGATACCTTTGACATCCGTTTATGTAACAGAGTCTATAAATATAAATATCCAAGGATCAAATGATCAGAACTTCCGGAAGATCCCCGAACACGAATTTGTGATATCCTGACCAGGTCCTGCTTCCAGCTCACATCATAATACGAGTAGAAAGAAACTTGCCTACTCCATAAATCGAAAGCCGGATGAATACCAACCGGAATATAATTGTTGAACCGAATTAATTTCCTACTAAATTCGTTATGCATTCGATAAAATTCGATTCTCACATTGCTACCCGTGTCACATTCGATACTGTAAGAATTTGTCAATGCTGGTTCGTGGTCGGGTTCGACAATCGTTAGCCATAGTAACTCCAGGCTTTCGATGCGGGTAAAAATGATCGGTAATAGATCGTGGGGATTGGGGAGGACGAATAACGAGCAGCACGGTGCTTTGCGGAGCTGAGGAAGGTGAGGAAGGCATGCAAGAGTTGGACCCCTCCACCATACCCCACTCGAGGTAAAACTCTCGTGTAAGTTATAAAGGACCAGGTTCGCGACTACCTGGTTGCACTTACTCAGTGAAACTCTCAGATACCCGTTGCTCTAGACCATTTCCCACCATGAGGATTATTCTACTGGTAAGTACACTGACCACTCGGTCTTCACATTCTTTTTTCGAGTGACCATACTCAAGCTCCAGATTTTATCTCGACAATACTTTTTCATATCGATCGAAGCTTTCCTGTGAAGCGATCAATTTCAGGACTTCGATAAGCCAACGAATTATGTTCTCGGTGTTTTCACAGAAACGATATCGAAGATCGATCGGGGAGTTTGGAATTTGTTAGAACATGTGGAGCAGACCTTCAGACCAATGCGGTCTTCATTGATAATCGGTCTAAACTGTAACGAATGTCGTAATTGCGATCAAGTGTCGATATATACCGATTGATATTCATTCTATTCACTTTCATAACCGAGACCCCATATCGAGCGGAAAGAAAGTTGAACCATGAATTATTTCACGATTATGAGAAGCTGGGTTAGTGCTGTATGTGTTATTAGCCGATTCTCGGAATGGCGAGCTGCGCTGTTTCGTAAATCCGTTTCGCGGTTGATTTGGGTTTATGAGACAATGCCACATTGCATGGGGGTAATTGTAATTATCACATTGCTCAACGCACCCGCGAAGGAAGCTTTTAATTTTTAATTACTTGAGGCAGTAGGGTTAATTGAACGCGAATCTCTCCGCTGTTGAATCTGACAAAGGAATCGTTAACGCGTGTCAATCATACCGATCGTCGTAAATCATGGATATGAACCGTTAAACGAGGCCTAGTTTCATCTTAGAAACTAACCACGGAGAAAAGTGAAACATTCGACGCGAAAGCGACGCTAATATAACGAATGCTGGCGAGAATAGCAATCTGCGACTCTTTTACCCTGACCAACCCGTCCTGCCACTTTCTTTGCACAGGTATTATTCTCAAAGCCTGTAGCAGACAATGGGCGTGAGCGTTTTTACGGTGTCGTTGATACACTTCCTCCTATACTTCCGAAACTTTAGAACGAATGAAATTCTGCACTGTTCATTCATTTTGGCAAGTGGAATCGGCGATCGTATCTCGCGGTGAGAGACAAACAGTGGTCAATGGTAGAGTATATCGAGGGTCAGATAGGATCTGTACTACTGTGACAAATAGCAACTGTGGTCCCAGTTCACAACTATATTTCGCCCGAGGCGAGTCTCCTGTGACCGGTAGCGGATAGGATTGATTACGTCTTTACTCATTGTCCGCGCAAAAAGACCCGTTTTACGTTAGTCATTATTCCGAATATCTCAAGGATGCCGTGAGAATATGATCCGTAAAAACGATCAAGGTTCTGAATCTGGCCGAAAGCGTGCAACGGGATATTAATCGGTCTGTTAGGTTTTTTTGGAAACTAGACGATCGGTGAACCGTGGATTCATGATGAAACTGATCCGTTTGTTTTTGTACCGAAAAATTCTTGTAATTTTATACCCTCGCGGCCTCACAGATGGAGTCTAATGTCGTGACGTAACTTTCATTCAATACTGTGGGACCTGGGAGAACTAGATTAGGAGTGTGTTTATGATCTTGGAATGTGGAGCGCCTACAAATCTAGGCCACGGATCACCTTGATTTCAGTCTAAATTTCTTTTCAACGTTTAATGCTGTGTCATTTATTTAGACTCATTCACGCTTCATAGTCGGTGGACTCTAAACTATGATGCTTGTCGCGGTGTAAATTTCCCTGCACGTAGTTACTTTCTTTCTGACTCAAACGCGACCAAAACAAAGTCCAGTTTTCTCATCTTCGTGCGGTTTTAGCACTTTCCACCGTCACCTACTTGTCGCAAAGTCTTGCAGAAAAATCTGCACATTTTCAATCCTAGAGAGTGAATCGTAGGAGAATAATTGTTGCTTCTTTCCTAATTTCAATCAAGCTTTGACGAATTTTTTTACACTGGAAGAAAAGTATAGAAAGTCTAACACCTTGGGCCGGATTTTTGGGGCGATCCAGTCGCTGGACCAAATTTGTTGATTGTAATTAGGGAAAAAGTCTTGACCCCAGAATCACGTCCGTGGGGCGTCGCTTGCGTGCTACTAACATGACAACAAAACCCACTATCGAATTATGTCGTAATAGCAATCCTGAAGTGACTCAGAACTAGACTCTCGCTTGTTCTTCTGCGTACCTATGAACGTACACCATGATCCGTGGTCTAAATAACAACGAGCTATTCGCCTTGAATATAAATATGAATTTCAATTTCACTGCCCGCAAATAACTCGATCGCCATTGTAGTCGGCGAGTCGATGCTTCGCCGTTCAACCAGGACAGCAATCAATCAATCTTCAATAAATGAACCTGAGAGAAACACGGTGATTCTCAAGGCCGAAATACGCGATGATAATACAGCATGTTTTTTGTGCGAAAGAAGCGTCATGATTGGGCGGGTTCGGCAGGGCCGATGTGCTCGAAGGCGTAGTTGGTCCGTTTTACTTTCATTTCTCTGTCCTTGCCGGTGCTGGTGGAGTACCCTCGAGTCCGCCCAGGGAATATTCCAGATGTAATTTATCTCGAAGTGACTGAGATCATTCGCGGCTTGTAAGTAAACATGAACGATGATAATCGCGCTGGCTGCAGTGGCTGTAATAAATTTTTAGGTATATTATCCCACAGCAAAGCAGCTCGAGGCGATCCATAATCGCTAGATCCGGATTGCGAGGGTCTCGATACATTCGGCGTTTCATTTCGAACCGATCCACTTCAGCCTCCGTGGCTCTTGCAAATCGCTGTTCGACAAGTTAGACGGAAAGAGGACGTGAACTGGGTGATCACTTACGTACGTGACTAAACTCGCGAAAATCTAACTGGACAGTGGACAATTCCTCGATTACCTTCCGGGACCGGATTTATCCTGCTTTATACAGTCACGATGAATCGCTGAAATTTCAAGACCGTCGAAGCGCGACCACGACGGTCAAGATCGCTCGTTGTGACCACATCCTATTCCAAATTAAACTCAATTGACTCACAAGCAACGACTTTTGATCTTTGTTCAAGAAACGTACCTCAATCTACATACCAGATGATCCGAGCCATTGTTCGATCGTGACTGGCCCATTTGACTATGGAGGCTGTTCGCTGAAAGACAAAAATCTAGTGTTTGACAACAAGTGACTTTTACTTTTTCGCTTCTCGCATTCGGTTCCCAAGTCACGAAATTAATGCGTAATACAATTACGGATTCGGGTGGTATCCTCTTGTGCAAGGTTCTTGAATAATTCACCGCGAGATTTTCCGCGGATCATTATATGAACCCACCGCTTTATTCGCGTGTAGGATATGGGATACGTTATAGCTAAGCGATTCGCAGGCGTTGAGACTCGCGGTTCAAGGCGAGCTGGTATACGCTGAATCAAAATCTCACGGCGAGCGTCGTTCCCTGGCCCGGATTCGGGTCAGCCGAGCAACTCTCGATTACGTAACAAGAGTCTAACTAGCGCAGGGCGTTCCCACCGCGGGAAGCACGCCAGTCATAGTCTAGACTCAACTGCAGTCACGATTATCGAGCTCGGTACCGGTACCAGAACCCGAGTTTGACCCGACGTCCGTCTCGATCACTCTACGACTCACGCATGTCGTGTTCAATTTTCAGGTGATCCCAGTCTGTCTTCTGGTCTTGGCCGAAGCCAGACGCGTCCAACAGCTACGTCCTCGGGTCGACGAACGACAGGTCTACTACGTCGACGAGGACCAGGACGCCGAAGAGGAAGACGCACCCGTCGTCTACCAACCGAGAACCCGAGCCCTACCGTCCCCACGGTCCAAAGACACGAGCGCGTCGAAGCCGCCCCCGGTACAGACGATCAGGAACTACAACAAGGTCAACGACGACGGGTCCTTCACGTTCGGCTACGAAGCCGCGGACGGTTCGTTCAAGGAAGAAACTCGAGGAACGGACTGCGTGGTCAGAGGAAAGTACGGCTACGTTGACCCGGACGGTAACAAGAGAGAGTTCACCTACGTTTCCGGAAACCCATGTGACCCCAACGCGAAACCGGAAGACGACGACGAACCCGTCCGAGGACAACCCGAAGAAGAGGCTTCAGGCCCGGCGAATTACCCCTCGGTACGTCCGGTTCCGCGGCCAATCCGCCCATCCTATGCCCCGACCACGAAGGCACCGACCACACTCTTCCAGTCGCAGTACCAGATCGACGATGACGACGAAAGCCAGGAGCTAGAGGACGTCAGGCCCCAGCGACTGCCCCAACGACGACCACAGGCCCAGACTCAGACCCAGACGGTCACGATTCCCAGACGACAACAGTCTCCGGCAACCCCGACCGCCACGCTGTACCAGAACACCGCCCCACGGTACCAGACCCCAACGACAGCAGCGCCGGTTTACAGAACGTCTCCGGCCCCGTCTTCGACCATATACAGAGCCACCGAAGCCCCGACTACCCCTGCACCGAGACCGCAGACGTACAGACCGCAGTTTGTTCCGTCGATCGCTATCACACCCAGACCCCTTGCTGCTCAGGTTGCTGCGCAATATACGCCGATAAGTCAGACGGAAAGACCCGGGGTCATTTATGCCCCGGTCACGTCGAGGACCACGGCTTCGACTGGTTCGAATTTGAACTTTGCCGCTGAGCTCGAACGGTACGTTAATACGGTCGGCATCAGCCAACCCAGGCCTGTCCGACCAACGCGACCGACGACCCCTGCGAAGATTAGGTCACAGAATTCGGAGGCTATCTATCAGTCGGAGCTCGTTTATGACCCGGCAACCGGTCAGTACAATACACAACTTTATCAGACCCTGCCTCAGACGGTGGGTGATTTTAGTTTGAGTCATAAGCTACAACCGTTCGTAGCGCAACAGCAGCAACTGCAAAGACAACTGGCCAGAGAAGAAGAGCCCAGACAGGCTCAGTCCGTCGCCCAGTCCCTTTACAGACAGGCCGGGGGTCAGCCAGCCCCTACTTCCGCCGTCCCACAACCTCAAGAAGCGATATACAGACAACAGCAAGCGCAGCTTTTCCAGCAGTCCCAGCAACTGTTCGCTCAGCAGCAACGGCGCCAGCAGCAACCTCAGTCCCAGCTTCAGGCCCATCGGTTTCAGGCCTCGGAGTCCCAGCAAGGTTCTCAACCCTTTTACTACATCTCACCCACCCGGTCAACGAATAACGAAAATTCCGGATTGTCGGTCGGACAGATTGACCAGTTCTTGCGCGGTGCTACCGGTTCGTTTTAATTTTAGGTAACGACAACTGAGTTGTATCAAAGTTTGGATTTTTGTGAATAATAAGTGCATCGGTTTTTTATTGCACGATCAAAAAGGGAAAAGTCCAAGTCAAGAGGGTTGCGAAAGTATCGAGAATGTTCGATTGTTTGAAATTTTTTATTAATTATTATTGTATCATATTGTACTGATTTATCAGAAATTTTTATACACTTTTATACAATTACAAGAAATTACCGTTAATCACGTATATCCGATGAAATCTGTTATCTTGATTTGGCCCGATGGGTTCGTTAATTGGTCAACGATCGCTGACGAGTTCTTCCGTGAACCTCGGATAAGGTAAAACACAACGGTGAAAGCTCGCCTGACGCAATATATCAACTCGCTGCAGCGTGTGCACGCGTTAAAAACCGATTTCCGTATCGTAGCTATACGGAACGCGTCACTTCTACGGAATTTAATTAGACCAGGTACGAGAAATCGAGACTAGAATCTCGCCAGGAATCGATTGATCGATACAAATTGCAAATCCAAAACTGTCTTGGAGAATTTTTAGATAATAATTTTCTCAAGATAAATGAAGAGCAGTGCGGTAGTAGGTAACGGCTATCGCGTCAAAAGAAAATTATTCTCTTTGATCTAATCTCCACGGTCTCCGGAATTCTTATTTCATGTTTTGTCGGTTCACGTTGTTTGGACTTATGCAACAATTCGCGAGCTATGTTCCGCGAGCTCCTAAGAACTCTCAGTATACCCACGGTAAATGCAATCACTTTCATTGGCGTGGCGTGTCTGCTTCTCGTGAAACAACATTCTAATAACGATTCTTCGATATATAGCGTGACTTTCCTTGCTAGATTGATTTTCTTCTACTGAAATACCGCTCGCAATGTTCGAAGTGAGATTTTTTTTCCATAGATCTTGTGTGCGGAATTTATGATCCTAGATTATTGATACGTAACTTGGTTCGTTTTACATTTTCTTACATTTAATTTCAAACGTGTCGCGCCCCGTACTGTACATAATACTATAGAATTATATTTTAGCGACACTTAAGCGGATAACGAAACTGAATCATTTGAGTTTCGAAAATGATTTACGTTATAGTTATTAATTTTATACTGTTTGTATGTATGCGATCTAAAATAAAATGTTATCACAAATCCGAACCACCTACTGATATTTAATCGTAGAAAATTATGCCTTCGATCAATTAATAATCCACGCGGATTGATTATCAACTGTCATTCTCCGTCTTTCGATTGCTGATAATCCGGTCAGCGAAAGTAGAGTGACCTGAACGGGTTTCACCATGCGCACAGCTGTGATATTGAAACGAAAGCATATAATAGTAAAAAAATAAAATAATAAAAAATACAGGCCAGACCGATTATAGTATTCGTGTTTGCTCGCACGGAAGTAACTTCCGTACGATGGTAAATTAGAAAAATAAGAAAGTCGACCAGTGACTTAAGACCAACTTAGAGCGGATCGAACACCTTGTAATTTCTTATTAGGGCCGGGCGTTGCCCTGATTATTGACCGTTCTACTTTCCTCCTCCGTATAGCATTCGAAACAAAAGTGAAACTACGGACTCGACTAGCAAACATGTTGTCAAAATGATTTAGGAGGGTGGAACAAGTTTCATTTGTCATTTTTATTTTCTCGTTTCGGAGCAGGGCCAACGGCCATACGCCGTAGATCACTGATCCAGTGACCCACTCAAATCCCATTACACCCTGGGCAGCGACCAATTACGTATTGCGTTGAATAATCGTCGAGCCCTCGGAGCTTTGTGATTTGACCAACTTCGGTACGCTCCACGAAACTTGATACGAAGGAGTATTGGGTATCTGAACTGACGAGCATATGCACATGCTGATTGAGGATATTGTTCGGATTGATCACAGAGGCCTGAGGAATCAGGAAGCGAGCAGATGACCGTCGTTGAGTAACTTTTGTGAGGTGGAGTTCAAATTGTGAGGAAAGTAAATGTTCCATACCCAGTTTATACTTCGTAACTTGGTTTCCTTCCACCCTAGGAAAAGGCTGTGGGCCGTAGCTACTTTTACTCGGAAGAAATCCGAACTCAGAGCTAAATATATGCCGATCTTATCCGTTCGTATATAATTAGCATTTATCCTAGTAATGTAACACCTGTATAATCAACGTTGTTTCCAGCAATGCTGAGCATGTTTGATAAATAAGGCTCGTATCATTACTATCTAGAATTTTACATGAGATTTACCTACTTTTTTTTTTGTAACTATGTCTACTCCTAAAAATGTCAGTGTGAATTCATCCTCCTCATCTCTTTTCTCTTCTAACTCGTTGAAACACGTGATAATTTCTTGTTAACAGTGTAAGAATAGGCCTCCACCCTGCCCTCGCGGACAATGACTTTAGTCAGCTACATAAAAGCCCACGTGATTCACAAGCAGAACTCATTGTTAGGTGGAAACGCATAGAAACTAATCGCGTGCACTAGAATTTCTGCCATTTACTTTGGAATCTAGAAAATTCGAGGCATATCATGAATCACGAAGTTTTAATAAATATCAAACCATCTGCATCTGCATTTGCTCTGTGATTATTCATCAATGAGAGAATATTGATCAGTTTTTGTTACGATTCGGTTAACCGGTGGAAAAAAAAGGAGAATTCGTTTCTGCACACTTTACATACAACATATCGATAAAAAAATGTCTGATACTTTTTTGACGGTTGTTCGTCAGCTGTATCAGTGTATGCAACGGTATAAAAAGAAAATCGAGGCAAACTGCGAACCATTGCAGATCGTGTACTGCATACGCTGAAGGGCACGGATAATATCAGTTTGAGTGCAAAGTTGCCGAGCGATAACTTCACTGAGTAAGCTTCTTTCAAAGTTTCCACAGGTTAGAAACTAAGCCCCAGATACAAGCTCCTCATATTGAGTTTCGTGAAAACTATTATCGAATATCGATGGATTCCACTGCAAGCTCTGTAAAACATAATAAAGTAAAGCCTCCCTTGAACTCTGTGCAGCTTAACGTTAATGATGTGAAATATGATGCTTTTGAACAGAAAAGAATTTCCTCGCATCGACAATCTGATTACAATCATATCCTTCGAGGCTCGCATGAAGATGCGCTGATCCATTGAATAAGCCTTGACATTGAGCATCTGTAAAATGTAGGGCAAAGTTCTATTGAACCGCATCCACTTTGCGCAATTCAATTGCCAGCGAAAGCTGCAGCACGACTGCTTTCTAAACTTCTGTATTTCGTGTCTTTTGATCGCCAAAACGACAAGTGTTCCGTTCGGAGAGTCCACAAAACTGGATAACCTATCTTTCGAGAAAGCATTTTCAGATACTCCCGAGGGACGGGAATATGTACATTCGTTTTAGATAAACGGAGAAGCGAAGCGATTTTCGAGTACTTCTAAGAACTGTTCAGAACTACCTTTTCGTTCGTCAGCATTCGATTGTAGAACTTCTCGGCAGAATTCAGAGGGGACCTCGCGAATGTCACATCTTCTTTAAGGAGACTAGGCAAGCTTTGATAAAAATTCAAATGGCATTTTTTCTCAGTTTTAAATAGTTTTTTTTTTTACATTTTTATCGATGAAAATCAGTGATATTTGTTTAACAAAAATTAATAATCAAGACACCCGTGCATCTTGCGGATTGCCCCCTTATTGCCACCATTGCAAGTACCCGAGTGCGAATTTTTGCGATTTCCAAACGGTATTCTATTTGGGGAATTCGCCTCCCTAGATTGAACGTAAAAATTAGAGGAAAATGGCGGAAAATATTCTAAAAAACACGGCAATTTGCCGCATCAATTGTTTAGTCCGTACAAAACAATTAATTTTCCTCGACATACGTCGATTCAATCTGTGGAACAAATTGATATCTTCATTTTGGAAAAAAAAAATCAAGTCTATATCTTCAGGCATTCTTGATTTATCGTGGCGAAACTGATAGAAAAAGTAGTTTCGAGAAGAACCAACAGGAAAAGTGAAAGAAAAAAAGTTATGTTTTTAAATTTAGACCCTGTACCTAAATCCCTCAAGCGACATGACACGAGCACCAAGAATTTTCATCCAGGAAAAGCGTCGTTCATCATCCGGCTACTTCCACCAGCCTTCATAACTTTATGAGAACAAATTTCGTCTTATCATCGACGTTTCACGTGGGCGAGAGCAATTTAGCATGCTATAATATATCAGGTCAAGTTGTTCCACCGTGAAGCATGCCTTATTACTCAAGTTAATAGTTTCATACGCAACATCCTTCGGCTAGGTAAATGTTAAACGGAAGTGAATGCTCCCTCCGAGAAGACATAGACAAATAATATGTGCAGTATCCGTGCAAGTGACCTGGATCTGTCACCCAGACCGCGAAGAGCTCATGTCTTCACGAAACTCACGTAGAACTTGACGATTCACCTGTACGATATTAGTTCAGGTTTCGAAAAACATCTCATGCGAATCGTGTCAGGTGTCGATCAACATCTGACAAAGGTGATTAGGGCTGATTGGAGCTGACTGGAATAATGGAATATATCCTATACCCCGTGGTTTACGACTAACACTTGTAGATATTTATAATGAACGTTACGCATAATGAATAGCTTCCGTACGGTAAATTGTCATTCACTTTTACCTCGAGCAATTATAATCACTCTTGTTTCACCAGTTGGAACTGGCTTCAGTATTACCTAAGATGTAATAAAACGTAGGCGCCAAGAAGTAGAAAGGTATATCTGCATCTGGATAAAGAATTTTAATTAGTTCAAAGTCCATCATTCGCCGTACTGTAGGCAACCAAACGTTCACCAATGACTTGCGGTGTAGCGTACAATATAGCACCAATATAGATGAAGAAAAAAGTAAATCAGTTGTTGAAATCGCGATAAAACGACACGGGGATATTTTCTGTTGGGAATTGATGAAAAAAATTAGAGTATTTAATTTCAGAATGTCAATTGAAGTGAAATGAATCGACTTATTTATCAAGATCTGCAAATATTGCTTCGAAGATGTATTCGGTATTGAAATTGTTTCATCGAGACGTGAAAAACTGAGATAATGCGAGAACTATAATATTCGTGACGAAATGAAATTAAAGATGGTTTATCGAAGCCAATCTCGTCTCAAACTAATGGAAATTTCAACACCCTTCAGTTTTGTACATTGTTAAATCAACACCTGACAAAGCACTTGATGCCGAACTGATTTCATTCTAGGTCGAGGTATTTCTCACCAGATGTAAATTTCGGCCATTTATCGTTATAATGATCAGTTTCCTCTGGAGCAATTTGTTTCATTTAGTGGCCCATGTTCTCAAAAAAAAAAAATTCTCACGTAACATAGTAGGTATAGGCGATACGTATTCGTCTTGCCCAGATTGTAACGAGCTATTGTCCATTACATAATTATCATGTAAATGAATGTGAAATAAATGAGACAGATTAATGTTCAAAATTGAGATTTTTTTTCTCAATCTGTGTAAATTTTGGTTGTAATAAAATCTTATTAATTTTTTATCATTGCCAGGACTTTTATTTTATTCCTTTTCAATGAATTTTAGCAAGAAAATAGCATCATTATTAATAATATAATAACAACATTTTTCAACAATTGAAAAATGAAATTTGAATTCAATAACAATTGTATAAGTATAGATAAAAGTAACAGTTTCAATTCTCTCTTTGTTTTACCTATCCAGTTTGTTATTATTTTTGTGACCCTAAAATAAGTCTTTAGTTATTCAGCTTTTATATTATTCGATTGGATTTTGGAATATGGCGACGTCTCACTTCTCCAATAGTCAAATCACAAGTAAAGTTTCTGAAAATTGGCCTTTTTATTTTCTTCTATAATTATTTTTGATTGATCAGATAATTATTGACCTATGACTGATTTCTGTATTTGACTTCAATTGTATAAATAAAGCGGTAGCAACTAATACGACTGATTCTCAACAGAGTTAGTCGACGAGTGAACGAGTTTGGAGAAAAATTTTCGCTCTTCTTATTTTGATTTTTATGGTCTCGCATTTACCACGTCATTCATATTATATTTATTTCCAGTATAGGCGGGCTATTCGAATGTCACTAGATAAAACACGTGAATGTCACATTAAATCGTTACATGTGCCATTAAGAACAATGATTTATTGCGTGGGTGTCAATTACCGATCGGTCGCGCCATAAAAATGTGAAATGAAATTTTTCCTGTTGGACGGAAAAATTGCAGGTTTGAGAATAGTGAGTTATATGAGTTATGAGCGAAGAGTGCAGAATGACGAGACGCACACTCCAGTTCCCAGGAAAATGGACAAGAATGTCGGTCGCTATTCTGCGTCTTTGCGGTATGTAACGTATGAGGTGTGCCGCCTCGGTACTCCAGTAATAATGGATATTCTGTGATTATGATGGACTTAATGACTCAAGTACGAGTGAAAATAATGTGCAAATAAAGTAATTAGTTCGTTGAGTGAAATTTACACCACAAAATCAGTAGTTTTATATCGAATTAAAAAACAGTTGTGCAAAAAAAAAAAAAAACGATAATGTCTTATCAGATAAGTTTTCGCCCCTCAGAATCGCTTTCGCATGAATACTCTCGAAACGGCCTGACTCGACTTGAAGAAGGTTATTCATTCTCGAGACTTTACAAAGACACGAACTCTCAAATGGTTTCTTTTTCGCTAACTACGTATATTTCTCCGCTGTAAAGGACTTGAATAAAGCCAACTGTAATGATAGACCACCGTTGTTACAGTATAGAAAACGTAACATGAATTTCTCCTGACACAGGAAAGACACTACTAGGAAGTGAGGAGACAAAAACAACATTGCAAGTTGTTTTGAAAATCATAGGACAATTGAATCGTGTGAATAAAATTTTGTAATTAAAAATGTACGGACTGATAAAAAGTTTTGCAGTTTCATCTATTACCGAAACTCTTGTGATTTGGTCTTCATATACACTAAAAAACAAAACTGACTTACATGTTACATAAGAAGTCGAAAACCTCTCAAAGTCTCCCAGCAGTGCGAAAGATGGAGAAGAAAGAAAAATAATGACAAGATAATCCTGCGATTCAGGGCAGGAAGTGACAAAGCGGGGAAGTAGTCAGTCGTCGAAGGAGTCTGCAAATGGCACCTTGTACCCCGAGTAGTCAGAGCTTAGTTATACGATGAGACAATGGATGTAGAAAATAAAGAATGTGTATCATTTGCACAAAGCCGGAGTAACACGAGATGCTGCATATGTATATCTTGAGTACAAAGATCCGAAAAAGATAACGCCGAAACCGCGAAGGAAATTGCGTGATATAATAATTGTCGTGTGGGAGTAGCTTAGGGACTTAGGTTCGAGAGTGTACCATACCACGCCACAATAACACTATTGCACACGATGGGAACTATTGTTACAGATTTTACAGTCTACTACTGTTCTCCTCAAGTATTCCTCGACTCCCACGTTGCTTTCACTTGTCCCCTCGCAACTTTACAGATCTCGATTCCATATTCTACATGTTCAAACTTTTCTACAACTTTATTCCTCTCTTCACCTGCCACACCGTACTCTCACACTCATCCTCAGCCTTTTACTTTTTTGGACGACCCAAATACGTCGCAGGATGAAATGTTTAACCAGATGAAGCAAATAAACTTGTAGCCTCGTTGTACGAAGCTCTCCTGCACTTCGTCATTTAGCGAAATATTTTTCGAGTACTTGAGTGAAGAGTAAATTTGATTCGGTCCATGGAACTGCATGTTTGTTAGAGGAATTTTAATCACCTCGCGAAAGAGGTACGTAGCCGTTGAAACATAAAGGTCAGTTCACGTGAAACAAATTACTCATTAGTGGTGAAAAAATAATGAAGTCGGAGGTATAGAGAACCAAAAGGGCGCATTCCGTTCTTTACTTTCCTGAGCCAACGTTTTCAGGTCAACAATTCCCCAGTCGTCTGACTTTAATTGGAGACTGTTTGGGGGTCATCAAGGTCACGTTTCGCGAAGAGGGGACCCCGTCTTCGTCGACGTAGGGTGAGTGGCGGTAACCATTGTGTCACTCTATATAACCAAGAGCGGGAAACTCGGCATGCCATTGTCAACGGTAGCCGCATTCGCGGTAACATGGGTTCTATCTGCAAGGTGGGTTTTCATTCTCGCTTTGAAATTTCCTTTCATTTTTTTTCCCTTCTTCGTACCCGCAGCCATCGCGTGTGACATCAACGCTCGACTTCAGCTTCCGCCATGCTTCGACGGCCGCCTTAACACCCGGAATTATTACGCACGGAAAATATATTCGGGCGCTTTTGAAAATGTGCTTCAAGTGTGTCAACGATCATCCATTCGTACAAACCTCCTTTTTCGCGAAAAACAAATGACGAAGGCTTTCCCTCCATTGTGAATTTATAAATATATGTGCAAACTATTATTATTATTATTATTATTATTCTTTTTCAAGATGACGCCATGGCTAATGGCAATATTTTGCCTCGTTACCGCAGGCTGTACAAACCCGATGGATCAGCAAACTTCGGAAACGAGTCACGATCAACAGGTAGCCATCCTCAAGCAGATTAGAAAAGTCAACGACGATGGTTCCTACACATTCGGTTACGAGGCTGGTGACGGTTCCTTCAAGGTAGGTTCCTCTCGTCAATGAATTACCAGAATTACTTGCAGACCAGAGATACTGATCATTCCTCAGGTACCTGTCAATCCTATTTCCCAGGTGGAGAGTCGCGACGTACTGGGAAACATCAAGGGCACCTTTGGCTTCGTCGACGCCGAAGGCGAGATCAAAAGAGTGTCTTACTCATCCTCCAACGGGACTGGCTTCAAAGCCACCTCGGTATCACCGCTGCAAGAACAGGTATCAGTGGTGCAGAGTATTCCCAGGACCAACGCGACGACGACGACAAAAAAACCCAGCATCGTCTACGCGACTGAAGCCAGTTCGAGGTCATCGGTGGTTCAGACGATCCCAAGACACAGAAAAACCACGACCACTTCCACCACCACAACCAGCACGACGACCACGACTGAACCCTCGTCATCGAAGCCATCAGCCTACTATGGTCACTACATCAAATCAACGCCATTGAGGAGCAGGCCGCGATTCGGGGTCCAACGAGCTCCTCTGGTCGTCGAAGAGGACGTAGATTCGGAAGACGAGGAATCAGACTCGCAGATAAATCGTCCAGTGGTGGAGGAACGAGTGGTCTCACCCTACCGAAGAACCGTTTACGCAAAACGGCCAGGCGACATGAACCGATCTCTGAGACCGATAACCGAGGAGTTCGAAGACAATGAAGAAGAGGTTAAAATAACGACAGGAAACACCCTGCGACGTCAGCTCAGCGAGGATACCACCAAGTCCGAAGGCACCGCCGAGGCCGTTGACGAACACGCTGACGTATACGGCGGCGCTCTTTCGGTCTCGAGGCCGCTCTTCACCACCATCACACCGCCCAGGGTGCTGCAAAGGGGATCTGGAATCCGGGTCGAGCGTCCGAAAGCGATCTACGTCAACCAGGACAACCTGGGGCCAGCGAGATTCGACCAGCGACCAAAGTTCGAAGCCAACCGAGTCTTCGAATCAGACGCTAAGGCTTCTCAGGAGGAGCGGAACGCTCAGCAGCAGCAAATACTGTTGAGAGCAGCCCAGAGAGGCCAGGCGACTGCTCAGGCCAGTCGAGATTATGCGAGACAGAGTTCAGAGCCGGTTTACGTAAGGGAACATCCCGACCAGCAACAATTTCTCAGGGAAGTACCACCCGAGGGGATAATAGTGGAGGCGCGGAGAGCAAACGATGACGAAGACGAGCCAGCGTCGTACAGACAAGTCCCCCTGGGGAGGATCATCTTCAGACCGCTTCCGAACCAGCAACCTCTCTACCCGGCAACTGCGGAGCCCAACCAGGTGCGGTTTCTGCCGGAACCTGCCCCTGAACACCTCCAGGCAGTCCCTCGGCCGAACTACCTCCGACAACGTCCCAGACCTGTGCCTGTTCCTCGTCCTCTTTCGTACCCTGACGAAGATCCTCAGGCCGGACTAGACCCAGCTTCCGACGAAGAAGACTACCCCGCGGCCCAGGACTACCAGTACAGACCCCAGAACGTCCCGCTTCCTCCGGAACCCGCGAATCCCATTGTGCCGCCACTCAGTCGCCGCGACTTCCAGATGCTGCTGAGGCGGCTTTTGATCAGCCAGTACGGAGCCAGGGCGCTTGTCTATCCCAGGACATACCTAGAAGACGCGCTCTACGACCAACAACCTTATTCGACCTATCAGACTGACTACCAGACCAAGGTACCGAGACGAGGTATGTACGACCCAGCCACTTCGCAGTCCAATTATGGAGAACGACTCGGTATTCAGTCGGCGCCACTGAGGCGTCCTGGCTTTTCGAGAGCGTTGAATCCGATCTATCAACCGAACCCTAACCGATACGAGGACTACCAGGATAGTGGATACGCGAAGAGGGTGTACAGGCAGAAATTTTACGCTCAGGAGACGGGGGATACTGACAATGAAGAGGTGCTTCCACCTCCGGTCAGGGAAGCTCTGCTTTTGAGAATGTTGCAGCTCGCTATTAACCCGGATCGACCGGTGATGCAGCAGGCGATCATGACTGCGACGCAGTCTCCTCCGGCCACTTACAGATACAGAAAAATGGGACCGGTCAGGAGTGTACAAATCATCAACGATGAGGATGACGAAGAGAAGGACCTGATGGGAAAGAAGATCTAGATCTCATTTTTCGAAACTCGGAACGTTGAGCAACGTCTCTGTGAACTGATCACTCGAATGTAACAATATGCATGCATTGCGTGATGCCTAATTAATCGACATAATAATTATCTTGGAAATTAGCGCCGAGCGTGTTTCGAAAATTCTAGATCGTAGAGGAATCATTTCTCAGCTCTCATTTTATCGTTCTATTTTTCATTAGATATATAAAAATGTACGTTTATTTTTTTACACTGTTCGTTTGTCTGAAATATTTATATTTATCGTAGCGTAACTAAAAAATGATCCTACAGTTCTGTAAGATGGTAGTCATGTACGTTGGAACAATTGGAGCAGCACGATGACACGCTATCATTGATCACATTATTCTAATACGATTGTATAGTATGACTTTAACAATAATGTTTTACGACTACGAAAACATAGCGTTTCCTTACGTTTATCGCGGCTGAATTGAATCCATGTAAATATAATACGTTGAGGAATTATGTAAACTAGCTCGTGTTAAAATGTGAGAAAAAAATGAAAGAATGAAAAAAAAGAAAATTGAATAAAATTCAGATGAAAGATACCAGGCTGTGAGAATTAATTTCATAAGATCCTTCGTCTCGCCCCTCGCTCGCAGGACTCTATAGCGAAACCTCACAATCAGGAGAGAGAATAATAATTAGGCAGAACTCGTGTGTTTATACTTAACGGTGCATTACGACACTCGGTATAATGCCTCACTCTGCAACGAGTGCGTGAAAACGCAAGTGAAATAAACTACATGCCGTGAGAGATTTTCCACGCACCGGCTCAAAGAGATAAATGTCCGATTGTTCTCCACTCGTCGCCATAAGTGAACGTTGAAGAAATGAGAGTGAACCAAACTCAAGTATCGTTACGTGTTCATCTGGTACCAGAAGTGACCCCAAATATTCGTGAAGAATGCTCTGACTTTCATAATCTGTTCAAATAGACTCAATTATAGCATCGTTCGATGTTCTTGACGTCTTTCCGTTGCTCAATCTGTTGGCCTGCTCAATACTTGCAATGCGGAGTAAATTCTCTTCTAATTATGTCATAATAAAAGTAACGAGGGTAATTATCACAGTCAGCATTGTGTTATATGCGTACATTTCTTACAGATTGTTATCAGATTTGTAGCTTTAAGTAACTGCAGTGGTGACATCGCACGATCCTGTGAAACACGATGAAAAGATTCACGGAAACGTATAGAATTGTCATCGAGGTTTCCCAGGGTCTCGTTTCATCGCTGCTGACAGAGATTATGAAATAGAAACAATAACTCGAGTACCTTATTTGTATCAAATTGTACTATTCACAGACGAAGCAGATTATGCATGAATTTAACTGATTCAGATAAAATGTAAGAGTTGATAATGAAAGAATAACGTGTTCGATAAAGTTCGATAAAGACCGAGAGATCAATAGACCGGATAAAAACCGCGTTGACAACTTTAGTAATCAATAGAAGTCAATAACTCTTCGTGAAATGGAAACATAAACTTGAGCGAGATGGTGTGTAGCCACGCAAACATTGAGATCTTAGCAGGCGAGAAATGGACCAGGGAAAACGGAAAGAGGGGACTCTGGCAATAAAGCGACAGAAATAGAAAACTCCTCAACGCTGTTAGAATATCACAGTCTGACCTGAACCAGTTTCCTACTAGCTGGAACCGAGGACGGCGCGTTCAGGCGTCTTAAATATATCGCAATGACTCGAACACCGATGAGATCCTCTCTGAGAAGTCGCGATTCTTCGAGTACCTCAACCGGACCAGATCCTCGTGAGCAGGTAAAAGACTGCTGTCGTAAACTGGTCGCCTTCATGTGCACCCAAGTCGGAGTCGGAGGTCTGGTCGTCGGTTACGCGGTCGTTGGAGCTTTCGGGTTCGTCCATATCGAGACCAAAGAAGAATACCCGCAGATCGCGGAGGTCGAAAAACTCCGGAACGTTTCCGCAGATGATTTGTGGAGGAAAACAGCGGGCGATACCGAAATAAACGTACTGAACGAAACGGCATTCAAGATGAATGCAGATGCGGTCCTGAAACGATATCAAGAACGTCTACTCGATATGGTCAAAGAAGGCTACGACGGACGCAGGGCTGCCGAGGTCTGGACATTCTCGGCCGCTCTGATGTTCTGCTTGTCAGTTTTCACGATGATCGGATACGGAAACACGGTGCCGAAGACCAGCTGGGGAAGATGCTCGACTGTCATGTACGCCGTGGTCGGGATCCCACTTTACGTCTTGTACTTCATGAACATGGGTAAAGTTCTGGCAACGACATTCCGATGGCTGTACAGATGGGTCCACGAATGTACGGGAAGACAGAGAACCGGCGATCAGCGCATAATCGTACCGTCGACCGCTTGCCTCTGGGTAATATTTGGCTACATTTTGGCAGGCGCTATAACTTTCGCGGAATGGGAGCACTGGAACTACCTCGACAGCGCTTACTTCTGTGTAACGTCCCTGTGCAAAATTGGCATCGGAGATTTCGTACCAGGAGTTAAGGGATTCGGATCGAGCGAAAGTAGCCAGACTAAACTCGTGATAAACTTTGTATACCTGCTTCTGGGGATGGGGCTTATCGCCATGTGCTATAATCTCATGAGGGAAGACGTTCGCGTTAAAGCACGGGAACTCAGGGAATTTCTAACTAGAATTTTGGACGAAATGCGCATAAAGTTACTTGTTTGCTGCCGCCTACCAGTGCCGGAGTAAAATTCAATCAGGTTTCGATATCGTAACTAAGAAGAAACTTCAAAGAGTGCGACGAAAAAGAAAATGCTTGTTCTTCAAACATTGCTCGAAGTGCTCATTGTCAGTTTATCAGCAAAATCTTACGATCTAACAATTCGACAGGATTTGTCAATTCGACAAAAATTTTGCAAGTGGAACACAGTTGCCTGGGGAACATTAGTTACTTACTTAATTCATCACGCTTTATATAAGAGACATCGATTTATTAATTTGAGGAGTGAACACTGTTAGTCATTCTCGTAATTTAAATAATTTCATATCTTATACTCCTCTACATCGCATTTCACAGTTTATCTGTAATCTTAAAATCCATAGGTATTATTCGATATACTAATTACTAATTAGATGGAGCATGAATTGAGATAAGATAATCTCCGTGATAATTTATTCAATATGTATATATCCGAGTAGCGGAATAGTTATTAACATTATGCATAAGTTTTATACTTTTTAAAGTTAATTTTTTAATCAACAACGTAGATATTAATGCGACATTTGATGAAGATTCAAGACACGAGCGACTTTAGACCGGAGAATTTTCAGCTTCGATGCACATTTCAGGTGAGTGTAACAAAAAAATTGTCCGTAAAAACTTGAATTGATTAAACAACGTGATCCCCCTTTATATCAAATTAATTCGCATACAATTGACGTGCAGTTGAGTAGCTGCAACGAGAACCGGGATGCTGCTGCCTCGACTTTTCGTATTGCTCTCACGCGACCCCGTTCGGCTATTTAAATATATATTTAGCTCCAACAAGCTTTGGTCCTCTAACTAGATGGGAGCTCGTCGATGATTTTTAGCCCAGATGAAGAGGAATTGACATCGTCTTAATATTTTTCTGTTTACATGGAATCAATAGATGACGTATCAAACGATTAGCAGGATGAAAATTCTATCTCCTGGTGTGTATTTTTTATTTTATTTTTCCCTCGATTGATTTTCTTCGATATTGCAACTTTGGGTTTGACAAATGATTGAAGTTTTTAACCGCGATTGATAACTCTCGTGAATGATTACTTTGGAATTGAACTGAAAAAATCTGGGAACAATTCACAGTCACAGTCGGTGAAATTCTAATTCAGGTTTTATTGGAATGAAAAAAAAAAGAATGGGAATAAAAAGAATTGTCAGCACACAATGCACGTGTACAATAAAACTGGAGCCACAGACTTTAATCAACTAGGGGAGAGCCTGCAGCGGCATGGAACTAGAGTCTGAATGTCAATCCTAACAGTGTCAATGTCACATAATTAACCCAGACTGACGGAGGGACCACACTTGATAACAGAACAAAGCGAAGGGCTTTTCATCAGCTGTTATCTGCGACAGCTGTGAAAGATCGTACGATATGTGATTTTGAGACTCGATTCAGAAACCCTTTATTCATTTCTGCGACTCGTTCGTGTCAAACGCGTAAAATTTTTGCTTTTTCTGGTTTACGCCAAATCCTCACTAATTCATGAAAACTCATGCAGTAAAAGCTCCCAATAGCGAAACCTTCCGGGACCGGAAATGTTGTCCGCTATATTGAGAGGTGTCCGTCAGCGAAAATATTCTGTATTTTGTTGCGGATAAATATGATAATCGAATAGATGAATGCAAGTATAAACAATGGACAAACGAAAATTTTGCCATCGTGTCCGCTGTTAAGGGGGTACATACATTTTATGATGTAAAAAAAAGTCAAAAATGCCAAAACTTATTTTTCATACTTTAGAATGTTTTTTACACGATTTTGGAAACACATCTTTTTTGTCTACGATGCACGAAATAAAATCTATCAATGGATTGATTCGAGTTTTTCTGGTCTCAAACTATTCAGTAAAGAAGTCTTCTCAAAATGAACAGGAAACTTCTTGATCCGATCAAAATTGTACCAGATATTCATCATTTGCTAGAATAAAATAGCCTTTTTCTGTCTCCATACGTTAATTTTCATGATAACTCGAGTAAAATTGAAGTTATGCAAAAGTTCTCTGCTCATATTGAAAATGTCTCTTTACTGAACAGTTTGAAACCAGAAAAACTAAAATCGGTTCACCGGTAGATTTCATTTCGTGCATCATAGACAGAAAAAAATTCTTTCTAAAATCATGTGAAAACCACTCAAACGTCGCAAAAATTACTTTCGGTGGTTTTAACATTTTTGAAATTTGAAGGTGTAATATGTTTCCCCTTGAGGCACATTCGAAGTTTTTCCATGGTAAAATACATCCCCGGCAGTGTCTGCGTCCATTATTAAGAATTTCCGTTATTAGGAGGTATACATCATTGTCCATTAGAGGGAACTTTTGTGCCTGGGATTTCTAGCTTGTTCGTCACAGAGAGGTGTCCATTGTTGAGACTCTGAGAGGTGTCGGTAAAAGATTGCACTGTATACTCCGTGAATTCTCGCCGCGAAACAACAGGCTTGCGAAAGCACTTTTCTAAAAAGAAACCCATACGACGTGATCGCGTCTTGGCGCCTAAGCTCGATGGCATTGTTGTCCAAAGACGCTTTTGATTCTCATAATCTCTGATAAATTTTTTTTAGCAAAACTTAATCGATCAAATATATATGTTATATTCGTAAAAAAGCAGCGTTACTTGCAGCATATGTACATATGATGGATTGAAATATTAGTGGGATAATCATATCCTCCATATATCAGTATCGATATCGATATCTATTAATTCATCTTAAACGCTTCTCATTGATTGCCAATAAAATCTTAACACCCGTGAGTGGCTAAAAGCCGTTTCAAATATTGCGCATATCATACTGTGAAAATATAAGGTGCATGGATTTCATTATTCAACAGGATATAATTTTTTTTTTAATTCCTCAAAAATCCCTTATCATTAAAAGTGCAGTATTTCAATTTTTTTTAAAATAACAAACCCAAAATGTATTTCCGAAAAAATGTCCCCCTATCTGGATCAGAGTAGAGCTTTTCCTGTTTCTATTTATATTCACCCCTAAAAGCGAGAATACCTTATCAATATTTACTGTTGGTTCGATAGGTTCAAATCGATAAATTTTACGTCAGTATGCAAATCTAAGAAACGTCTGCGACGAATCATTGGATACGCGCGGGATGATTTCGGTTGCAGATCTTATTTATTGACTTTGAGCTGACGCTGCAGTTTTGGCACGTTGAAATTTAGCCACACTGGCGTAATAATAAACCTGGAGCACGTTCCGCGGTCGGTGTTGAAGATAAAATTGTCACAAAGTGCAGTTTTGAATGTTGCCATGACGGGACCCAACGTTTAAATGCGATCGAGGCAGGGATCTAGGTACAAGCCTGGTTCTGTAGGCTTGTGTCAGTGCGCGCTAAACTGACCTGACATTTCTGTGTAGTTCGCCAATAGGCGAGTCAATTGGTCAGTGTATAGTACTTTATAAATTGTCCGAACGGTGTGCGAGTTAAATCCACAGCGAGGAAGTGATCTTCTGTAATCTCTATAGCGGGCAACATTATTTGTGGGAGTATCAGTCGCAAACTTGTCGTCGTCCCGGTGGCATCATATTCATTTCATTACATTAAGTACGACCCCAATTAACCCGACGTAACAATGTTTAAAAACGTAAGAAATCTCTTGATTTTCGCCACAGTCTTCCTGCTCGATGGAGGTAAATATTTTTTCCATTATAAACCCCGTTTGCTTTCTGAATTGTATCCAAAATATTCAAATCAGGACCATACAATTTTCAAGGAAGTAGCGATAATTTCATCCGTTCACGCGAATTTTTCATCATCTTCTGTGCCGCTCTTTGTTATAATTTTTTTTTTTATTCCAAAGTTTGTAAAATGAATTTTTTAGAGAAACAAACAGAATATGATTGAGCATTCTGAAATTTCGTTCTGTCCTGTCTTAATTTTTCATTCATCGCAGGAACATTTCAATGGCCAACTAGTGAGACAATATTCAAAATTACCTAATTCGCATCTGCATCGCAAGATCCTCACTTTTAACCCTGTAAATCTTCCAAAGAGTCGATTCTACGTGAAACACTCTCAGAACCTTTCTTGTAGAGAATTTAACGAGCTTTCAAGTTGGTCGGAATATATTTTCACTCAGGAGGCACCGAAATTGTGATATTTGCAAAGAAAATAAGGTCTCTCTCAACCGTTATTTTTGCTCGACCCTTGATGCATATAACAAATATTCATACAAAATATCGTGAAAATTGTCTGAAGTGTGAAACGTTTATCACTGATAATCGCGAGTGTATTGAAGTATGTATTCAAAATTGATTATCAAGTATCAGTGTATTCTTGAAAACTGTGAGTGTGGGATGATTCCAAAGTTTCTCAAAATGCATTCAATTACCGTGGCTAGAGATGTAGGATGTTTCAAGAGAAATACGTTTTCCGTGATATAATACTATGAATAGAAGTCCTCAGTGCATTACAATAGTTATTAAACTGCAATCTCCATTCAGAGCGAAGAATAAAGGCGATTCATCTTCCCGCTGTATAAAAATAACAAATAAACACGTAATCAGAATACTACGGTCCAATTATCTCATACCCTGATGCAGGCTGCAGTACGAAACGGTCAAAGAACAAGTGGCTAATATAATCTTGAGAGAACATTGATACAATGAACCAGATAAACTGAACTGATTTATTGGCAGTATTGATCAATGACGATCATGTGCTACTCAATTGTTATATTATATTGAAGAAAAAGTAAAATTTGCTTCGGAATAAATAAAAAAGTCACAGCTTTGCTACTTGAACCAGCTTGTCGATGGTTTCTAAGCAGTCACGTTCGTGTCAACCAGCTCAGAACGACGTGAAGATACCGAGTTTCTTAAACGATACAAAACGACACAGCTTCGATATACCTAAGATTGCATTCTGGCACGCACGCGAGCCTTAAACTGATGGCAATCTTGCAAACGACATCGTACAAGTGTGTCTTTTAGAGGTCCATGAAATGAAGGCAAAAATTAACGGTAAAATTACTGATAAAACCACCAGGGATTCGTTGATAAGAGATATTTAAAGATTAACTAATTTCTTTGTCAGTTAAGTAAATTGCAGAATTTCAAAGTTCGATATCAATTGGTTCCTTCGTATTCGATCGCTTATTAAAAAAATCGCCCTTATCTGTTCGTATGGTTAGTAACAAGGGCGCTGCGTAATTTTTATTAATAAACGGTCATGAGCGTGGCAATTAGGCTCGAGTGCTGCATGCAGAAATAAGTTGTTGTAGGTACCTACTTGAAAGCAAATTGCACCCGGTGAGTCAATTTTAGCAAGAGCAACAAACAGATACGTGATGCAATGCAGATATTTCAAAGTTTCGGAACTGCACCTACTTCGAAATGGAGTATCAAATCTTGCAACCAACGTGCGATATGGATGCCAGGAAAAAATAACTGTAATTCTCAAAGTCAAACCGTTCAAAGCCACCTTCAAAAAGTAATGCAACCGCCGGTTTCATTCGGGAGCCAAGGTTTCCCTTCAGAGCAACAGGTGCTTTCCGCTTTGAATGCGTAATAATTTATGGACTCTAGTTCCTGCTCGTAACATTCACAGCGCAAGTGAGCCACACACAGAAATTGGCTCACTCAAGGCTTACTGCACCTATCATTAGCGACTAACACGTCGAGGGATTAAAAGTAACGAGTTTCGACGTGCATGAGGACGTCTATTGCCAATACGTCAATCCCACGACGTCAATTGAATGTCTTTGATCTAATCCTCATTATTATCCAATTTGACGAAATGACAGATTGATATTTGAATGATTCGTTCAACTGATTCTGTCACTGATACCTTAAACCTTTTATCAAGTAGAGAAAAAAAAACAGTCCATGGTATGTCTAGGGACGCTAAAACGTTGTTGCGTTTTCGCCAAACGACTGAGGATTATTTATCACACCGTAGACTCACACGGATTAACAATCACATGCATAATCTCAACCGTTAATCATTTATCAGTAGAATTTTGATCCGGATATTAATTTCTCCGTTTTGCTGCAGACAAAAATATTACGAATAGTTTGATAAAATCTCACAGCTGTCATCGCCAAACTGACATTTATTAGTTTGACGTTATCACTTTAATTGTGTACTTCAACAGACTTCTATGGGATACCGAAATCATACGACTTTTCTTATCCGTTGTATCGACACTAATAGAATTATCTACTCGTTTTATGCTACATATTTGAAAACTTCCATCCGAAAAATGGTCTCACCACATCTGAGTTGTTTTTTATCCCATTGGGATACAAATTTACGGTTATACTCACAGCATTTTCGTGAACAAAACCAAATACCGGTTTTAAAATCGAATATTTCTGCCTGGGAAAAATTTCCATTGAAATATAATCCGCAACTCAACGAAACACTGCAGGAGACTAGAGATAATTTTTTCTGTATTTTTAGTCTCCAAACTCTTCCAAATGTTACGAATAGTAATTATTGTTGTTGTTTAAATTCTTGTTCATTTTGTCCTCGCTATTGACGTGAAATCGTCTGTTCATCGTCAATTCTTGGTAAACATTATCCCTATCGACATGATTCTATACCCCCTTTTTTTGGCCAAGTTTCCATTTAAAACGATTCTGAGTTAAGCATATAAGATGGCCCATTCAATGGATAACCCGTGAAATAGGCTATTATCTCATCCCTGTCTTTATCCACCCCGGAATCACCCTTTGAATTGAGTTAGAGATTATTTGTTCAGAAATTCATAACTTGAGAACACTTCGAGGTATAAAAATCCCATAAAACAAAGAATATCTATTCAGACAGATATTATAACGTGAAAAAAATATGGTTTAAGAATATATAAGTTTTTAAAAAAATGGTCGAATCAAGTACGATGAGGTCAGAGGCGTTCGGTTGATTTTTCGTGGGATCCCCCGCGTGTATCCGCTGCTGGCCATAATCGGATTCATAACGCGAGGATAATTATATCGGATTAAAATTAAACTGCCGTGAATTACACCCTTATCTCCGTGAACATGTGCAACGGAATTTATGAAACTGATAGGGAACAAATTAGTTGCAGGATAAATTTTGTAAGCCACAGGTGAATGTTCGTAGCAGAAATTATCCCTGGGATTAGGTTACGTTAAATGTAATTGCCATTAGCCTCAGGATTTTAAAATCGTCCTATGTTTCCGCAGGCTCAGGTGCTCCCCCATTTTAGCAAGGATCACGTGGACCGGGGACTTGCTCCAACACCCGTCGTGCCTGATGCATTAAATCTAGTCCAAACGGCAAACGGATTATTTCAGCATTGGAAATGCTTTGGTTTTCGGGTTAATAGTACACCACTGGTTGAATATAGGAGTCCGGTAGCCAATGTCACGAAAATGTGTCACACGAAAGCGTTAAGCTGGTTGAGCACCTCTGGGTCAGTGGGTTCAGATACGCGAAGATCGCCATTTTG
Organism: Euura saliciscinereae; assembly: GCA_018420115.1. Lineage (NCBI taxonomy): Eukaryota > Metazoa > Arthropoda > Insecta > Hymenoptera > Tenthredinidae > Euura > Euura saliciscinereae. Next base: position 132,088 of record JAFFZH010015580.1, on the reverse strand, counting down.
CACAGCAAGAACAAAACTTGATTGCGAATGATCCAAATGTACCAAATGCAACGAAACAAAAGATCATCGAAACATAATGAACCGAAAAAGGGTAGAACAGGGGACATTTTCAATGACTCCGATGCTTCCGTTACACTCAAGATCTTTAGATTTCATAAATATGGATGGTTACAGGTGGATTTTTGGCGAATGCATCCGACGATTGGAGCTACTTCGGTGAAAATGGTAAGCGGTATTTATTCTATATCATATCAATTTTGTTGACTCCCGTATCGTTTCAGGTCCCGATACTTGGCCGGGAAAGTGTAACACCGGAGAATTTCAATCGCCGATAAACATAGTGACGGACGATGCGATAAAGACGGATCTGTCATCCCTCAGATTTACTAGATACGATTTTGCCTTCACTGCCAACGTAACGAACACCGGCCATACAAGTGAGTGACTCGAACGACAGCAGCGCTCATGGTGGCGAAGGAAAGCACTTCTCGACGTACCAATCCGAGACAGGGATTGGGCAGTTTGAAATACACCAGAAATTCCAATGAATTGTTTGTGATCCATTGAAAAGTGCGACCTTTCGACACTTGTGGCGCTGTTTGTTCTGCTATACGCCGATCGTACTCATTGGACATCAGCGCTATGACTAGGATGTACGAAATTAATCTCAACTCCAAACTTATCTCCTTGTAATCTCGTGGAAATCAACCACCTCAACTACACGATTAAATGAGGATTGCTCGTCCTGGATGATCAAAATACTTGATCAGGTATCGTTCTGCGTCAGAGCGTAATTCCTATGCTTCCCTTACAAATTTCAAGTCCTGCTATCGCCAAAGCAGTGGAAGGACAATTGTATCCGGTAGATTAAAGGACCTCTTCCTTTTAGGACAAAAAATGAAAGAACCCTAGACGCCATTGGTCACTCGATGGTATGAAAGTCAAAGAGTAGTTTCATTTGTTTTGCGTGACGATTTAGATATCACTGGTTGGGACTATGGCTTCGCGATAAAAAGACAGTTGGTCTTATCACTCCGTTCTAACATGGATTTCGATGATACTTGTACAGTTCAAATTGAGACAATTGGAGTTCCGATTCATCTGAAATCCGCCGGTCTACCTTTCACCTACGTTCTGGCCCAAATGCACTTCCACTGGGGTTCCGAACACACGATAAACGGGGAACAGGATGCATTGGAACTGCACTTCGTCCACTACGCCAAGCAGTATGATAACACAACGTACGCAGCTGAATTCGAAAATGGCATTGCTGTGGTGGCTGTGTTGTTTGAGGTAACCAAATTTATCCCATTCGAATAAAATCTGCCACATCGATTTTTGTTTCACGGTGTTATGATCATTGATTACAGATCAGTAACCAGAACAACGAATATCTGGACTCAATCATAGCGTCGGTGAAAAATGTTTCTTCCGCTTCATCTCAGCTCGTCACGAGATTGGAGACGAAGCTGATCCCATCTCTTTTATTGCCGAAGGATCACAGCTCGTATTATAGGTATCACGGTTCACTGACCACCCCAACCTGTCAAGAGGCTGTCATCTGGAGTGTGTTGAGCAATAAATTGACTATTTCTGTATCACAGGTAAATATTTAGAAGCTCCAACTGTGTTCCTTTCGGATTAAACTGACCGATTCTCATTATTTAAAAACACGTGTGATGACGGATATTTTTTATACCGTTACAGCTTGAAGTATTCCGGAAACTGGAAAGCGGTGTAAACGAAACTCTTGCCTACAATAACAGACCGATTCAAAGGCTTGGATCCCGTCTGGTCTATCACCACTTGGACGGATATTCATCCGCGGAAAATGTTTCACCGAAAACTTTCCTGGTATTCGTCAGCTTAGTGACAATGATATGGCACGGAAGAACCTCTCCTTGAGCCACTGGGACACGTTGGCGAGTCTGAATGGACCGAATCGTTAAAATTATTGAGAGCCTTAAAACTTGCCGGAATTAGCATTAAAGCTAGGCTTGTTTTTCACAGGATTCCTATAGGTATAGAATATTGTAAAAAGTTTCTTACTCGAGATACAAAGAGAGTGTGACTACTTCACGAACGATTACCTACGATGAGAAAGAAAAAAATTACTGAAATATTTCGAAGTAAATAACTTGGTTCAGCGAAATATTTAATGTAGGTAACAATAAGATCTGAAATTTCGAACAGTTGTTGGTGATTTTATATAACTTGATCGTCAATATTGCATTTAGATGTGTAAGATTTGTTGTAAATAAAAATGTTTATTATTGCACAACTCAGGAGATTGAGAGTCTGCTGATTGACCGATGTTTCACGGATGATATACAGGGTGAGTATTCTCAGGGGTCTGTTGAGGGGGGAGCTTCGGCGGCTAAATCGCATAGAAAAACTGAAGTTTAACAAATTCAAAATGAAATTATCCATCAATGAAATTAGAAATTACTCGCAAATCCGATTATAAACTCGTATTGTTGTTTACCGAACCATTTTTCGTTCAATTTTTTCCTTATTTTGTCGAATAGTTACAATCTTATGTGATTAGTAGTAAAAAATGTTCATAAATTAAAAACATATTTAATAAACAAAAATGTGAGATTTCAAATATTGCGTGGCAATTTGAATTGCTCAGTATGTTCTTTGAATTTCTAGTTGAATTTGAATTCACCAAATTGTATAATCAATTTATTCGGTTTGCAAATTAATGCCAGAGTAAATGTCCAAAGTTGAAGAAGTGATGCATTTCAACGAGTTTTTAGGTTTTCTATGGTCAATTCTTTCATTATGGCCAAACTACTCTCTAACTCGTTATTATAACAAAAACACTGCACAGCTTTTAGAAACCTTCGGAACAGCACGGTTGGAGTTTTATAACCCGCGCTACTTTCGCGATTCGGTAGACAACATTGAGTCTTATCAACGCTGATGGACTTTTTTTTTCACTTTCACAGATTTTTCAACGAAATTACCAAAAAAGTGTGATAACCTCAACGGTTTATTTTTTCCTTGAAAAGTGTGCCCCAGACTGTGAAGAGTCTGCCATCTAGCTTGTGATGAGCAATAGATTGACAATTTCAGCATCACAGGTAGACGTTTGGGCCATTTGCTGTTTCTTCAGTTCGAGATTCAATTAGCCGTTTTGATTCACTGAAAATACGTGCGACGAATCTGAGCAGTTCTTATATTGAATTCAGAATCTTGTGCTTATCAAACAATTTTTTACACAAAAAAAGTGAATCTCATGAAATAGTATGTATTGTGCACCTGCAAATCCACGAGGCGTAAAAGACCGTTGCGGTGCCTGCAAGGTGCACCCGATACTTTATACAACAAGAGTATGTTTAGCGTTTTCTTCAACTAATACGACGTTGAAGCGTTCAATAATCCAAGAATTGCCAACAAATGCGCTTGTGGGGAGTACGAATGAAGTTACATTTAACGCCGAGGACTTGAAAGTTACTTCATTGGTACTCCGCAAAAACGCGCACTACACACATTAACCCCCACCATGGATAAAACGGCTGCTTTATATAAAAATACTTGAGTAAGATCTACGTATAGCTCATATCCATTGAGAATATCAATAAAAATACCAGCACGCATACTTAAAACCTCTGGTCAGGGGATGAAACAGCCTCTTCTTCTTTCTCCTTCCGTTTTCCAGTGATGAGGATATTAATAAACCGATAAGATCCTCGTTTATACCATTCGAGACACCCCATAAAGTCCAGACACTTGGTCGGTAGCTCAAAATGGTTTTAAAGAAGAGTGGAATCGATACTGGAAATTTTTTGGCCTACAACGCACGTCAGCAAGGCTTAAAGGGTGCAGTGATAGTATCGATACCATTGGTTGGGCTGCAGAGTACGAAACCTTTGCAAGCTTTTATCATTTGAATTTGAGCGTCGATATAGTTATTCGCTTGCGAAGTCTATCCTCGATTCGGGATGGTAGGGTTTCATCTTGTTTTTATTCCCAACAAATAGATATACATTTATTCGCTCAAATGATACAAGATTCAAGATTTGATCCTTCCCTTCTCTCTGGTTTATAGTTTTATATTTATATATTACATTTCTCAAACATCGTTTATAGTAACCAATTGTATCATACGACGTATACATTCCTGATAACATTTATATTGTCTCCTTTTTATTTTCTATCAATCGTTTTTACCTCGATTCGGAAAAATGAGCAAAATAAAAAAGTCACTAAAAAACGTCATCATTCAATACGACGGAGGTAGTTTCATAGTTGCATAGTGATCCTTGTGATGTACCTTGTGATCTTGAGGAAGAGGCCCGAAGTACTGCAATTGAACGATTGAGCGAACTCACCTGTGCACAATGAACACCTCATTAGATCTCCTAATTTTGAGATCCGAAATAAATTTTCGAAAAATACCAAACCAAATACGGAAAAAAAATCGATTGTGAACATTCAGATGTGAATATAAGAATAGATCTCTTCAAATACCCCGGAAGCCATAACGTATCGCTCAATGCTACCCGATAATAGTGAGCCAGAGAACGATCAAAATCCCAGCTAGCTCTCGCGCCTTCGGGTACTTGGCGGCAATTCGCTGCCGCGAATCTTGATTTATACAGTCTGTGGACGGCGTTTCTTCATCTTTTATTAACCAATCAAAATCAGTTTACTCGCACAGCTGACTGGTTAACTGCTCTTGGTTATTTGATCTTATTAGGTCGTTGACTACTTTCATTCGATCATTAAAAATACAGTTTTAGATGCAGTACACGTCGTCAGGGCGGCACGTCTCAATGTAAATATTTAGGGTGTCCAATTTGGCAAGCATCTTCAAAAGGGGTGAACCTCATTCTGGAACGATAACAATACAAGAAGGCGATGCCAATCATCCTGAGTGCTCTACGCAATGCAACAACTCAGGAATCGATTCGCAATATTAATTAATTCAAAGTTTAAGCTGAACTTTTGCATACGTAAATTTCCGTCAGAGTGTAACGTACACTTGAAACTCGAGAGCGCATTGGTTAGTTTAAACTTGAGATAACTAATGATCTCTCGAGAAATCACAGAAGTGAAATTGATTCGAGAAAATAGTTCTGAAAACTTTCCAGGTCATTATTAGAACACCCCCAGCAGTCGCTTGAGTTTTGCCAATACCCAGTTGATAAAAAGTCTCCGCGTAAAGGAAATACTCATTACGAATAATTACCATACGCCGATACTTTATACTTTGGTTACCTAACAGGAAGTCGTCTGCCCTTGTGTCAATAGCTAGTACCCACATAATAAACCAACAGGATGCTGGGGTGAGGTCACACGTAAGTCGCGGAAAGCCTGTCGATCACGAAAAACTTTTTCAATAAGTTTCAATAAGCCTCAATTTAATCGCCTTATCGCTCGTAACATGACCAGAATAATTGACCTCTTTTTATAAATTCCATTTCATACCAAGGCTGCAAGGTGGGAGATCGTCGGTTTCAGCTTTAAGGAACCTGAACAATCAGCTTGAATTCTCTCTAAATTCTTTGGAGTGACTCTTTTCCGACCGGCACGATTTTCACTCTTAAACGAGGGACTTTTCAACTCTTATCGAGTGAATAGTCACTCTTTGAAGTCACTCCTGGTCCCCCTGGCACGATTTTCACTCTTGTGAAGTGAATAGTCACTCCAAAGAATTTAGAGAATTATTCTTTGAATTTTTAATCCCCGTGGGTATGCTATTTCATCTGATCAGTACTTGATTGTAATAACTCTTTCCATCATTTGAGGTTGCTTCAAAAGCTTTGCAATTATTTCCCTTCGATACTTAATTCTTTTCCTTCTACGTGATTCGAATATCTTACTCCGTTTTTTAGTAGCACAAAAATTCAGAGTATATAGAATAAATGAAGCAAAAAAAAAAAAAAAAACTGGCAAATCGATCATGATTGAAGAGAAAAGTTAACCTTCCAGAATGACGGACTATCCAAAGCCAAAACGAATTAGATATACGTATGGCTTCCGAGCTTACGCATTGAAATTGGAGATAATCCCGCGCAAGAATTTCACTGTGAAATTGATTTCTAAACGAGAGAGAGTTATTCACGTTGATGAATTTCAAAAACGAAAGTGTCTTTTGAACAATGACATGCCCCTTGATGAGAAAAGAATTCTCAATAAAGGGGACGGGTAAAGATTCGAAACAAAGCTTTCAGTTGCTTTCTCAGCTGGGCCAACTCGAATACGCTACGATATTAATGAGAAACTTTCGCTGTAGTCACCAGAATGAAAAAGGCTCGAATGAATTAGGCAGGGACGAAATTGCTTTCTCATTAGTCTGTTTTTTAGGGTACAACTAAGGAAACACTTAACTTTTCCGATAAAATATTTATTACGTCGCAATAAGATAACGGAGAACACTAGCCTCTGATGAAAGTTCAGCTGTTTATTTTTTCATTGTTTTTTTTTTTGTGTATCATTTTTTACAATATCACGGTGAATCGATGCAAACCTATGATGAAAGCTGCAGGTTTCTTTGTTAGGTGAATACGCTGATATACATCCAGAATTACGTAATCTTACAGAATACTAAAAGTGTTTGTTGATTCAGGTCTACATTGATTGCACATCTTTAACATGTAATAAACATCTTGATATTCTCTATAATAGCTAGACAAAATAATTATAGTCGATCTATTAAATTGCATATACATCAATTTTCATCTGATACAAAATATATATAATTCAATATAAATATCCGTCTATTAATGTATATATAATACTTTGTTAAAATACTAATTTGCACGATTCAAATTAAGGATTTGGGACGATGAGGTACACCGACATTTATGGCCACATAGTTACGTCCTACGCTTCCGTACGTGCTTAAACCCTATTAAACCAGATGAGTCCCGATAAGTGCGAACACAGATTATATATTAGGTACCTTGAACCGCGTAAATTTCGACACACGTTTGTCAAATATTCTATAGATCTAGACGAAAAAAAAGCGTTGAAGTTTCTGTCATTTTTACGGTATATTATCTACACTGAAAATGTTCAGGAATTGGAATACTTACGAGACATATTCTGTCACGTTAAAAAAAGATCTTGAATTTACAACAAATTTACAATACAAAGTGTTATGAATTTCACAAACTAGGTATATGTAATGATCACTCATACCCTTGTATAGCGAAATTCATACTCGCACATCAAATTTCATGTATCCATGCAGAATTTAATACACACGATATTGGAAATTAAAAACCTGCGGAGAAATTTTCCGAACGTGCAGCTTAATTACACATTTTTTTGGTTGAAAGTTTACATACATATGATTGACAAAATACACATCCATAATAATATTACTACACGGTAAATTTATTATTAAAATACCACTCTATCAATTTTCATATCGTATTTGATTTTTCATAGACTGTATCTGTGAAAATGCTTCCAACAAATGTCTATTAAATTTCATACAGATTTCTCTTAACAGTGTAGACCAAATATTGAATGTTCTGGCAGTCGCATGATTCTCGATTTACACACGTCCCAATTTCACATTCATAAAATCACATACAATATCGATACTTACTATCAGACTAGTGATATATCAATACAAGAGGTTTCCGTATAAAAATATATTTCCCTGTATTCCGGGTAATACGAAGCCCACTATACATGCTATTTTGATATTGGCTGGTTTGAGTTTTTTTTTCTTTTTTTACTAAAATAAATACATTAAACTACAATATTCATTACACTGATGCCACACATTTGCCTCTTTTTCTTAAGTCGCTACTTGACTCCTCGATCCTATGCGAAATTTCATTTTTCTCAAACAAAAAACCGGAGTAACACAGAATTTCGTTGTTATTATTCTAGAGGATCAAGAAGTTTATAGTCTCTCTCACAATCAGTATCGGTGAGATTAGAAAAAAGACAGTCTATTCCTGGGTGGATAGGTGCAGCTGGTCGTTCTGAACGAAGAATAATTTGTCGTATCCTTTGAGACTGAGGGACGTGATGTGGTAGATATTATCTCGATACTATCGAGACACTGCATTTCCTGTTGAACAATAAAATACATAAACACACTTTCATACGAATATGAATCGCACAATCTGATTTTTAATATATTTATAGTTAATTATTTTTATATGATATATTTAGATATGAAATTAAAGTATACGAACACCAAACATCCACAAAATTTACAACACTGATCAAGGAGGGACCGCACAGGTTTTTTTTCGAAACAGTCGCGTTTATTTCTCGAAATCACTGAAAGAATTTTTGGTTTAAGGGGATATGAAAGTCACGTGACCTCGTAACCTGAGCCATATGAGTGCGAGAGAGATAGCGACATTTCACACTTGGCATTTCCGAACCCACTGCTAGCAGCCAAAACACATTCGATTGATGTGAAATTGATATCAGTGACGCAAAAAAAGTGCACGAAGGGCGTATCAAGCTCGAATTTTCGAAAATCGAGACGTAATTACAGTTTTTTTAACAATAATGTTCTGTAATCCAAGGAAGTGCACACTCTCCACACGAGGGGCAGCACCTCCTGGGTTACAGAACAATATTGTTACACAAAGTTCTAATCATGTCGTTCGATTTTCGAAAATCCAAGCTTGATACGCCCTTCGTGCACTTTTTTTGCGTCACTGATATCAATTTCACATCAATCGAATGTGTTTTGGCCGCTAGCAGTGGGTTCGGAAATGCCAAGTGTGAAATGTCGCTATCTCTCTCGCACTCATATCGAGGGTCACGTGACTTTCGTTTCACCTTAAGAGGCTATCAAACTAAAAATTCAAAGTCCTTGACCCTCAAAAGCATCACGTTGACGGTTTTTTTTCACGTTTCTTTCACTTCATGCAAAAAAGTAGGAAAAGGTTTGCTGACCTAACAAACCTCAAAAACCCTAAAAATAATCCCAAATGCGGTTCGTACATTTTTCCGGTGGATGTGCTGATGACATGCAAGAAGCGTGGTCATTAACCGATAACATTTGTAGTTCGGAGACGATTTTCAAGGTTCCTCAAGATAGAACCTGACTTTTGACCAAAAATCTTTGGGTCGACTACTAGTTTTCCATTATTACTACATATATTAGTACTCGAAAAAGTCGACCGAGTGATCCCTTCGAAGGTCAATGATTTGGAATTTTCGGTGTGGTACCCCTTCGAAGTAACTGATTGTGAATGTGCCTTGAAAAATAATTTCAATCTTATGCGATGAAAGTATATAATCATTATTGGATTGAGATCTCTCCCTCGAGATTGTTTACTATATCGTTGTGGAATTAATCGATCCAGTCAAGTCAGGTAGTGTAAAAAACGTAAAAATAAACAACGTCTTACATTTTCAAAGTTTCGCTTGTCGAAAACTGTAAACGTTATCTGAGGCAGTACCAGAATCAAACAATGTGCACAGTAAATCTGATATGGGTGAAGAAATTCTCGCCGAAACATTGAATTTTTACACCACTCGGCTCGACTGGATCGATTACTTCACAAAGATAGGAGAGATCTTTTTCGAAAGAACTTGTCAAGTTCCCCCTTGGAAGAGTACAATAATTAGACCAAAGTCACAACAGAGAGATTCGAGAACATCACAATCGATACGCAGGAGCAGTAGTAGCAATTCACTGTAAAAAATATCTTGAAATTTCGTGTACAAACAGGAATAAAATTTACAAACCCTGGTGATTGAAATGTTATAAATACAAAACATTTTGGAATTTCACATTTGTTTCTTAATATTGATACGGTTCTATGAAATTTATGAAACTGTTTTGAAAATTCAGAACATACTATGATTTTTTCCTAGTTTTCAGCGACCGCGTTTGAATTTTCAGTGCCGTAATTGAAAATTATAGCAAATTCTGAAGTTTGTATGAGGGAATATAAAATTTACGGAACTGTATTTTGAATTTTAATATGCATTTATATTAAATGTCAAAACAATTACAAAATTCATGAACCCGTCGCGCGGTATAGTTCTATGCACACTCGGCAAAGTTTTGGGTCAAAAAACCTTGCGTTAGTCTTTTGATAAGCTTTAGGAAGACTTGGCTTCTGAACCAAGAGTTTTGCACGCCTCGGAATAGCTTGATTTACGTATCTGACTTGCCGAAAACGTGACTTCCGCATTATTACTTTAGCAACATTATTAATAAGTGCAGCCACGAAGTAGAATACTCATTAAGATTCACAAAGATTAAGCTCTGATTGAATATATGGTGAAAGTTGTACGATCATTCAATATATTGTTTGGCGTAGTAGGTAGGGCGTGCGATTAGTAGCGAGCGAGCGACAGGATCCCGGATCGAATCCCGAACAAAACCATGAGAAATTGTCAGGGCTAAAAATGCGTTTTAACAAAGGTATTTCAGTCAATTATCAATTGTCCATCCAATTAAAAGCGTAAAATATTCATTTTTTGATTGATTCTGTAATTATTGTAGCAGTGGAAACCCATTTTTTAATGAAATTATCATGAATTTTCAAAACTGTTGTATGAATACTCGAATATTGAACGGGTTGAATTTTAATATACAAAAGTATATGGAATTATGGAATTATTATGGAATTTCATACAGAAATTTCTAACAGTGAATAAATATACTGTCAGAATGGCTTTGAATCTCATTCCGCGTTGTGGCAGCCGCGAAATCACCTTAAGATTGTTGGGGACGATTGAGCGGATGACAGATTTGGCGTCATGCGTCAGACCAAACTGGCAGCTGTAAACAAACGGCTTATCACTCATGGAACAGCTTGCGAGCAAAATGATACTTCAAAGGCTAAACTAAGCAAAGCAAAGCAAGTCAATGATGAGTTAGCGAAAGCGGGTGATTTTTTGAACGTCAGTTTGGAGTAACGAATACAGAGAACCATTGTCATTGAAAGGAGTATAAATAAAAAACGTTGATGATGCGTTCGTGCTTGAAATCCCCTAAAACCACACAGCGTTGAACAATATTTAAAGCTCACATGCTTCATTTTCGAAAGAGTTGTATTAGATTGATCGTTTTAATTCAATAAAAAGAAAAACCGGCAACGAAACTTGAACTTATGATACAGAGCAATTTACGGAACAAAAGAGATTTAGTTCTGCAATTTTTTTTTACTTGAACCAAGTTCGAATAAATTTCTCGGTGATACAGGACTTACTTCAGCGAGAATGCACGACATCGTCCATCGATATCCAGTGCTGCGTAAGCGATTTCATTTTTATAACTTATGTATATTAGTATGAATATATACGCGGACAAAAATTATTGACAATTTTATATTCTCCGTATGTGATACGAGAAAAAGATGTTCGAGATCTCACAGCAAAGTGTCTGTACTGGCCAATCACAGACATTCTAGTGAAAAATTAATTCTGATGTGGAAAATGGGATGGCTCCATTGGAAAATACTGATTGCTGTAAATTTGGTAATTTCGATTTTCAAATATACCTTTTCCATACAACAATCATAGGCATCCAAAAACTTTAATAGGTCCGATACGAACTGCTATTTTGGTATGTAAATGCTCAAAATATTCCAAACTTCGTTCGGATGTGTCTTGGTAATCAATATCATCTCAATCATCGATTCGTGAGTGAAAAACTATACACATCAAGCGATAGGAAACATGGCCAGTTGAATACATCATCATAGTGGCCACTATAAGAAGTTTTAAAAAATCCCTGTATCTTCCCTTCCAAATTAAATGCGTCTAGAACTGAGATTTCAAGGTATAAATTTCATCCGAGACCGTGAGAAATAAGCTCTAATTTTCCCCATTATTCCTCCAACGTGAAAAATACGGATATTTTTACTAATCCACGAGACGAACATGAATACTTCTGAAGAAAGTTACTGTTTTACCTTTTCGACCCCCTACTGAAAATCTTTCATTTCTGTTCTGAGATTAAACCTCTCAAGGAATGGGCTCCAGAAAATATTCTCAACCCCACGGTATCGTTTTGCCATTCAAATTACTCTTGGAATTTCCTATCTGTCCCACCCGTCAAATAAAGAAATCTTGAAGAGCCACTGAAGAATGTCAGGGTACGTTCCTCTGAAATTTATCGAAGAAGCTTAAGATAGCTGTTTCAAATTCACTTCATTCACAGATTCGATTACGTGTTGAGAAAATGATGAATATAAAAATTGTAGCTGTATTTCAAAGGAATGCAGAAGATTGAAGAGAACTGCTAAAAGTGGCAAGAGTTATTTCAAAATGATAAATCACCGACGACCAGATAAAATTTACACCTAGCTACGTACACACGTTTAAACACATCTATTCACACATACGGCAACGATACTTCCGGAGTTCCTTTGTTTTACCCAAGTCTCAAACCGTGGAGACGTCCTCAAAGACAATGACGAAAAGTGGAAACATGAAGAACACAAAAATTTGATAAATGAATAAAAAAACCGAGCACATCCCCGTTTAATTGAATGGATTAGGTTGTTTTAGTGATTTTGTTAAGTTCGAATCAAGCTACCGGCTACTTATCGTTAAGACAACCTCTTCGACGCCGTGATGGAGGCCATCCGGTACTCGGCCTACGCGTGGTCCCGTGATCGGACTCCTGTGCTGAGGACTCCACTGTCTAGCCGACCTCTTCCGGCGACTTCGCTTCGTCAGGTGATGAAGCTCGCTTCTGAACCGGGGATGGGTCACCGCGTAAACGTAAGGATCTAGACAAGAGGCTGTCTTGCAGAATAACGCAGGTACCATACTGGCCAGTGGGGTCACCAGGTGACCTTGACCAGAAACCCCAAGGAGCGCGACCACCGCGTACGGGCTCCAAGAGACAAACCACATCCCGATTATACCGATCACCACAAAGGCCAATCTGTGGATTGAAAAATGATATTTCTGCTTTGTTTGTGTTTCTCGGAGTCAGAGTCCAGTTGACGGAAACGAAGACCGGACCTTAGCTCCGTGCGTCTTTTTTCTTCCTCGCGATAGTGTTTGTTGGACGTCTCTGCGACCTGGTCGCCGATATTCATGTGTCTCGCCACCATCACGACGCGGAGAATTCCGATGTAGCTGTAGCTTATGAAACAGAAGGGTAGAACCCAAGCGGCCACGAAGAAGCACAGGATGAAAGCTTTGATCGTTGGATCCTGTGTCAAATAGTCGAAGCTGCAACTTGTCAAGTAACCCTCGGGCTTGTATCCTCCGAGACTAGGTACCAGCAGAGGAAGTCCGGCAAAAGTTGCGCCGTAGACCCAGGTCAGGGCTACCGTCACCCTCGCCCGGGCGTAAGTTGTTCTTTTGAACGGTTCAGCCACTACGTTGTACCTGCCACGGATACAGACATTGACGTGGTTTTATCTTCGGAGGTCAAGTATGCTCGGCTCGAGAGTCCTGCGGTGAACGACATACCGAAATCGGAAACGAGCGTTATCTCACCTGTCGGCTGCTATGCCGGCGAGGGTTACGATGGAGACAGTGCCAGTCATGCCCCCCAGGAAGCCGTATACTTGGCAGGCAAAATTTCCTAGCGCCGGTCCCATGTAAATACTGTTGTAGATGAATACCGGCATTTTACTCAGGAGGAGTAAATCGCTTACCGCCAAATTCATCACCAAAATGTTGGCTGGAGTTCGGAGAGAACGGCACCTGGTATATAACGTTGATCTATATCATGGTGGCTAATTCTAGGATGTCGATCGATCGGAGATATGAGTGTTGACTTCAATTAAATTACGTATTTGCAGAGAGTAGATTGCACAAAGGCTCTGAGAACAAAGCTGGCCGTTTTGTTAATTAATCAGTAAACAAAAATCAGACAGTTAATTAAACTGTCAAACAACCCGCAGCTTAAGTATCAAACCCTACCCTTGTTATTATACCTTTCGACATACATTCAAGCGTGTAATGGGTGGGGGTCAAAATTACGAAAGATCAAAGACTCGACGGATCAAAATGCCGAAAATCAAAAAACCGAAATTAGAAGATGTAGAAGAGTTGTTTCGAATTTCTGGATTAAACTTTCTACTGAATTTTAATTTCGAAGTATCAGTGTGTAACGATATCGAGATATTTTTTAATAATTTCTTTAATTCTTCATGTTTTTTTTATCTTCTCCGCAAGTGAATTCCTTCCAAATATCTCTGGTGGGTTTAATATCGTTGAAAACCTTCCGGAAAATTTCTGGCATTCAACTTTTTATTACAATAAATTTAAAACAATTTAGTATGCGAATGCAATTTGATCATTTCTTCTTTACTCCTCCGCCCCTCACCCCCAAAAATCTAACGTATTTGTCGAATGGTCTCCCAGAACAAAACCGAATAAAGTTGAATTAAATTTTATTCAGCCGTGAAACAAGTCCTTTGGGGTATGATAAAAATTCAGATACAAATTCCAATACAGAAAAGCTTTAAAAGATTAACGTGAGCTAAAAGAAGACCGAAACCGGTAGCCTGGGCAAAAGGATCATCAACTTGGAATTCGTTTTGAAATTAAAGGAGCAAATTTTGCATGTAAATTGAGTACAGTTTGATTACATCCTTTCATCGCTGAATTTGTATCACGGAAGCATTCAAATCCTACGTCTCCCTCATTACACATCGTCACACAGTTTTTTACCTCCCTCTCGACGTGATGTGACTACTTCGATCTCGACTCCCCCCCCCCCCCCCCCCTCCCCCTTTTCCCCCTTTTCCCCCCCCCCCGCCCTATTTTTTTCACCCCCCCATGGCTGTCGGTAAAAAAAAGCGTGACGGGACGCTGCGAATTTACCCCCCCCCCCGCCCCCTCGTCACAGGTCGTCACAGTGAAGCTTACCCCCCGCCCTAAGAGCGTGACGTAGTATTTGAATGCTCCCCAAGTAACATGAACGAGGGTTCAAAAACTTACCTTAAAAACATGTAAATGGCAAACGTGTTGCCGAAAACACCAAAAACCATAATAATACCGTACATAACGGCGAGGGTGTAATGAGCTGCGGGCGACGGTGGGCCGAACTTTAACCAGTGTACGTTGATATTGGAGAAATTTTGCGGCAGCCAGAGATGATCCGGCCACGCTAATCTAATCAATTTCATGTAACGTCAAGATACGATAATAATGTCAAAAGTTGAACATGTAAAAAATAAGCAAAATCACCAACGACAAGATGATTTGTAAAGAAAATAAAATAGAAAACATCAAATATTGTCCTGACGTTGAATTTATTGTAAAAAAAAAAAAAAAACGGAATAGGTATTCAACAATTGTTCCATTCTCTGCAGTTCTACGAACACTCGCTATCTTCCCTGACCCAGTTTCAATGGGTTCCAACAACCCAGGATAACGCGATAAAGGTCACCCAACGAAGCAATAGAACGTGAAGCGTTTTACTTGTAGAACTCGTTTTCTTTTCGCATTCAATAAGCCCGTGAGTGAAAATATTATTCGTATTCCGATCATCAAACATGAGCCGTTATTTGATAACAATCAAGTTCAGCCAGGAGAAAAAACCACTTGTGAGATCAAAACTGTTAGAGAAGGGAAGATAAACGCGTTTTTGTTGATCCCTCTATGTACATAAATTGGTGGATAAAATTCTTTCATAAGGTGATAAACACTGTGTGTGAAGAAAAGCTTTGACGAAAATTGTAGAGAGTCAGATATTTATTCATAGGATCGTCGTACCTGAATTGAGTAATAATCTCGTCCGTACACCTGCGATTCTCTGTGGACTCGCGAGTACAATTTTCATTGCGAATCGAATGAGATTGGTTGTCGTGAATTCCGAGATTAGTGGTGATATTTCGTGATACGGATACTTCGGTATAATCCGTCGAAGCGTTAGATTCCATTGGTGGTGGCTTCGGAGGCCAAACGTTTGAGCTCTGACTGGGATTGATGTTATGACGATGGTAAATACCGATGTGCAATCTTTTCTCTAGCCGTTGGTTCTTCCTCGGTTTTTTCACTTCTACCAAACCATGTTTGATAACGCTGGTGACGTTGAATTTACCGTCGGGAAGGAGACGTGTTATCTCGCTGATAAATTCTTCGGTTTTCGTATAAATATTCGCCTTTTCAGAGGTCATTTTTTTCGACATTCGAGGCGAAGCATTTCTCGTCGTGCCTAACCATACGCAGGAGAAATTCAGATTGAAATGCATCTCATGAAAACCTGGATCGTTCAAGTAATCATCTTGTATCACGAACTGACGGCTCTTTGGCACGTGGTTTTGACATAGCGCTGGCGCCACCGATGCCGATGGTATTACAGGGGATAAATTTATAATCAAAAGTAACCAAAGCGAAGGCATGGATAGGTCTGCTCCTGACGTCCCACATTCACTTCGTTTTACATCGAATCCGAAGTTCGGCCTTGTGGACAAGAGTTATCTGGAAATAAAAATACAAAATTGCGTAGTCATTCCAAATCATATTGATAGTCTGATATTTCAAATTCGTAGCCATTCTAAGACACGGATAAAAGAGAGGAGAAATTTCAAGTACGTAAAATGAATTGATTGCGGTGTATAAGTACGATAAGAGTCTGACACTGATGTACGTTTCCCGTTAGTTATGCCAAAAGTTTCTTGTGAATTTGCCTCCCGAGTTCCAAAACGACGAGATTTTTAGTACCGAGCAACCAGTTCATCGTAGCTTATAGTACTGCATGGGCACCTCGAGGATCTATTTCATTCGTTGAAATGCTGCAAAGTTATATTATGGTCTTGAATCAGTGATTTACCATTCGCAGAGTAAATTCCTGGTATTACTCGATTTCGAGTATTTTCTTATATCTAGTGCGATTGGAATCAGATCCAGTAATGAGGTACAATACGAGACGAGAGTCCTCCGAGTGACATTGAACAGTCTTTGAAAATGAATCATTGTGAGAATAGATACCCTTCGGGTATAACATTACGTTTACGAAAACGAACAATACAAGACCTAATTGCAACGCGCTTCATAGAATCGTTAAGACGAATTGACGAGTTAAGAACAATTAGTTTTTTCCGATACTTTGGTGTCTGGGTCACTGAATTTGCCGATCCAAGAGTGCGGAGGCTGTGGTGAAAAAATGGAATATCCCGGAGACTCCTTCGTTGGACTCCTCTTTCGATATCTTGTAAATTAAATATTCGAATACTTCAGACTTATGTAAATCTGTTGTTGAAAGTCAAGTTTACACAGCTATACAACCTTCGTTTAGACAATTTCAATGAGCAAACTGTTCTGCATAATCGAATTCCATCGGACAATGCAAATGTGTATGTATATCATCTCGACGTTGCTTCTGTATTGTTTTAAAATTGGAATATTGATTTAGTTACAAATTTTATTTCCTGCATAAAGTATGATTCTCACATGGAGGAGATCATTTTTTCAAGTGCATATTCCAGTTTTGCTCATTTTTCTTTTTCAATATTTTTCTGAACCAAGAAGAATAGCGAAGCTCAAGAGCATGCTCGAGTTAGGCGAGGCGATTAAGGGAATATCGAATTTGAACTTTAACTTGACCTTGTTCAACCTGCCTCTTTCGGGTTATCGAGGTTTAAAATTTTCTGCTTGTTTTGCGAATAGAAGATAACTGACCACAGGTATAACGATTCTCCGTATGAATTCATCTCGATGAATCCAATAAATGTATTCAATTGTTTTTTGCTTCGAAAAATTATTTAAGGGTAACGATTCTGATCGAAGGATTACTTCTAGTCACTACGACCGATTACACGATCAATTGAGTTGAATCTGTGTATCGATTGGCAGATTAATGGATCATAGATGACTCGAGTTATCACAGCTATTGAGCCATGACATTTTTAATGGTCAGAAGTTGACGAGGCATGATTGCGCGGGTTGGGTTACATGGCTGTGTCCGACTAGCTTTCCAATGTACCGAAGTTCTCGGTTTGATGAGTTCTGGGATGAATCTAGCGACCCGTTATTTACTCGAGTTGTCAGAATTCGATTTTACCTGAAATGCGTTTTTCTTGCATTGCCCGAGGGTTGAGATGCTCTTATTCGCCTTTTGAATTTGAACTCAGCCAGATCATCAATTAAGTTGAAAGCATTGATTGAATTGATTAAAATACACAGAAAGTGTTGCCAAAATGTATTCCTATAAAATTGAATCGGAAACTTCCATTGTTCAAAGTTAAAAGTTCAGGAAAACTTACCACCGAATTCATCGCTATTTTGATAATATTCTTTTTATTTCGCAACAGTGATTTCTGCAGGCCCAAAAGAGAAGTGAGTAATTCCATCTGCAGGGTTGGTACGCTTTTTGAAGCACAAGATTCCCTGACTTTTCCAGGTTTTCCGGTCGCTAAATGAGATTTTTCCAGTTAATTTCCAATGGCTGAACGCACCTTGTCCACCCACAAATACTGACAAAGTTGACAAGGAAAGTGAATCCATTTTCAAATTATCATCGATACACACGAAATATACACCATATTCTAGATGAAATTTGCTTAATCCCTTGTTTTCCCTGTGCGTACCAACCGTGATCTGTTATTAGCGGTAACTTATTTTCCGTTGGTATGATTACGACGGTTCTGATTACTGTTGGCTATACTACGTGCAAGTTATCTCGAAATCAATTAACCTCGGGGAACGTGACTATATAAGATCTATTAATGGAAATTAAGATCGAATCACGTTGTTCAAAGTTTGTCCTACCGTATTTAATTTTCTAATTTGTATTGCTTGCATTTTTTTTTTCAAATTGGAAATCAATAGTTCATACAATAGGTATCGCAGTGCAAAAGATTTTTCCCTCAACTACGTCATCTGCAATTCAAGCACAAGACTTAGCCGATTCCCCGCGGGATGGGACCGGAAATCATTAGTCAAGTACGTGGAACGTGGAATAAAAATGAGATCGTAACCTTCCGACCTGCGATATTCGAGATTTCGTAACCTTTTAAAATTCAAACAAGATTCGCTCAGCAATTAAGACTCATGGTCGACGATTTTCTTCATCGGAACTAATGGATATCAGTGCTGTTGTCAAAGGTAAGATATTAGACACCAGTGATTGAGAATGTTAGGTATATTCTATTCTATTCTATTATCTACATAATAATGATGATTATGTATTCATTTATATGAATACGTATGATTATCTATTCAATCATTTTCAAGTGATTGTGCTATAATTAGACTCAATGAGCGAGAATATGGACTCAATCTTAACCCAAAAGATAAAATAACGAGGTACTTAAGTACATGCTTCAACATTATGAAACTGATATTCTGGCACGGGGGCTACGGCTAGATAGTGATTTATTAATCAGAATGATTAATTTATCAGAAATACCCTTGAGAAAACTACTACTTTCAACAGAAATCGATCACTATATGTGAACCGGTTTTCTCGCAGTAATCGCATCGTCAGGTCGCGAGAATGTCCGACTGATGGAACGTTGATTGAAACACAGCAATTGACGTTGGCAGTACATATCAGTATATTTGTCAGATATACACACGGCCTTCCTTAGACCTGGATAAATTCTCGCCCTTCTGATCCTCGTAATCCATTCAATCGTGCAGCTTTTGAACAAAAATCTCCCTTGTTGAGATGGGTGTGACATTAAACACAGCTCTCAACCTTTTGCAGGAATTGCATAATCCCTTTGAC
The DNA here is from genome assembly GCA_018420115.1 of Euura saliciscinereae. Classification (NCBI taxonomy): domain Eukaryota; kingdom Metazoa; phylum Arthropoda; class Insecta; order Hymenoptera; family Tenthredinidae; genus Euura; species Euura saliciscinereae. Next base: position 112,491 of record JAFFZH010015580.1, on the reverse strand, counting down.
AGAACTTTGAAATCTCTGACATGGCTTTGATAAAACGAGTACGAGCCTCGTTTGCACGAAGGTGTTCAAGGAAGGAGAACAAAATTATGACAAATTTATGAAATACATCTATTCAATCCCAAACAAAGTCACCAAGCATTCAATTGCCCAAGAGTGAAATTTGTAGAATGGCTTCCTTGGAATCTGGTGTTCCAGATCACATACGTTGTATCAGATCCTTTTGAATAGGAAATGTTAAACATACGAGACTTCGACAGATACGGAATCACAAGACTGTGTACAAATAGCAATTCCGAAAAACCCCGAATACCAAATGGCTTAACGTTTTAATAGAAAGATATATCAGTGACTCAGCTTTGTTTCCAACATCTCACTGTAATGTACCACTCAGCTTCAGCCCTCCTAAGATAAGAAAGTCTTCTGGCGCCGGAGCATAACATTCAACCTTAAAGAGGTGTCAGCGCCGGAGCGCATTAAAGCAAAATTAGTAAATTAGGCGACAGAATCTTTGAAACGATCTTGGAAAGCTGAGAAGATCGAAAGAAAGGTCAGCCAGGAAGAATAATTCAATAAAGCTTTCAACGCTGAAGCTCTCCTTTTGATCCGAAGATATCACAATAAGATCCTCTTTAGATGTTATCTCAGAGTCGTAATATGGCCGTTAATGAATGACGCAGATAGCCCGTATCGTGTCGGATAAGAGCTTCATAGAGGCTAGGTATATCTGACTATATCATCACTATGCCAATGGCGGTTTCTACAGGGTTCTTGGGTAAAGATGAAATCCGCTAAATATTTCGCTTCGATCGACGAAAGCTGACCATATAAATCGGAGGCAGTTTATTATCAATATCTAAGTAACCTTTTTATCTTTACACAGAGCAAAGAAGGAAGAAAGAAGAAATATCCGTTTTGGTGTATATGAAGGTCGTTTTTGTCAGGTTTCCTTTTACGAGCTTTGTTCTCGCTTTTAGAACGAGAAAAACGCAGGGACACGTTGCAGAGTCATCATACGTGGAGCCCACGAACACGACACAACTATAAAAGTGAATTTGATTGGCAACGTCGGTTCAATCTTGCAGAAGGGCAAGTAGCGAAACTAAATTTTAACTCGATTAAGAGTTATTTAAAGTCCCAGAGTAATTCGATTCGGAGGATTCTTATCAGATCAACAGCACAAGAAATCTGTGCTTGGTCTTCGTCGTCTGTACAGAGAAACTACCTCTGTGGAAAATCTTCATCCCTCAGCTGAACCGTATACGTACGTCCATATAATGTTCATTCAAGCATGTGCGGCAGTATCCTGACGAGAACGAATAAAAATAATAAAAGAAATGAGAAAACCTTGTTCTACTCTCGAAGAAAAAGGTATTCGTTCTTCTTTTTTCATTATCTTTACCCACAGCGAATCGAAAAATGTAAAAACTCTTTGTTTCTTCCTGATTCCAATATACATTCGTGGTTTTAATATCTAAAGTGCATCGTTGTATAGTATGAACATACTGCAGTCCAAGTAAAAACAGTTCTGTTAAAACGAGGACCATAGTATCTACACTCGTTGGCTGTAGATATCTTCATGTTCATAACCATCCATTTTCACAAATATCAAGGGATCGCAAAGGGACGGAATTTACTAGAGAATAATTAGACCAGATGTCAATGACACTTCCGATTCATCTCTAGCACCTTGTCAACGGTTTTGAGACCGGGGAAAAAGGTCCTGAATCCGCACTGGATCTCTGCAATCAAAAACCATAGAATGTCGACGGAAATCGACCCTTTACTTCGCCTCTCGTTCTGATGCTCGAATTACTCATCGTTCTAGGTCGCCTGGTTAATACCGGTGTGGAGAAGAAACGTCAGGATAATCACGACAGCGCCCATTTCAACGATAATTCGATTGAGTTATGATGACGTTAAAAATGAAACGTAACACCAAATGAACTAACAATCATTTATCTGACGTCTATTGAATGAAAAAGTTTTCGAGATTTATTGGCTAAATTTATCAGATTGTGAATAGAGCCTCTGTCTAGAAGGACGAAACCTGCTGAACGAATCAGCTATGCAACATCCGCAATCCAATCTAGTTTTATATGTGTAAAATCATGTGTGTATGAGGTATTATTTTTCTGTCAACTTCGTGAGTTGCACTTAACTATGAGATACATACCTTAGCGTTTAATAGCATTCCTGAGATCTTCAAAAATCAACGTTACACGCACTGCTATTTATTATGCGACGTCGTGTTGATCGTTACTTGATAAGCTATTCTAAAAGACACGATAATAATATTTTCAAAAACGAAAGGCTTCAACTGACACAATAATACTGCCTTTTCGAATAACTAATTTACTGTATATATATATTTTTTTTCCGATCCTTCAGTACTATATATTTCAACCTGATGTATCGGAGTAGATGAGTATCGAATGTACTTTATTTTTTAACTCGCACGTGCTCACAACACGACTAGGATACGGCGCGGTAACGACTGACTGCTTCTGAACGGAGGCCGAACAGATTCTGTCGAGAGGGTGGTGGTGGTGGTGAACTGGTGAATAAAGTTGGCTGGTGGGGAGTACCCACCTTGGTGAAAATTGCGGATAGGAGGGAGAGCTAGAGAATTTTCGCTATCTGCGCACCCTGGACTGCCCTAGATTTTTCTGTACTATAACCTTCATTATATGAATATGGATGAAATATTATATCCACACACAGTGCGATGCAATAAATGATGCGATATTCTAGTTGACCTTCGTGGTTTACGATCACCTATTTAGGTACTCGATAGTGATGACCATTATTAACCGTGTCGATGATAGCTGAGTTGGTTAGCTAGACTTTTTTCCTTCGAGAAAACATCGGTCAGGCCGCCCTCTGCGATTCCCGCTTCAATCAAGTTGCTCAAATTGGTCAAATTGGTACTTTTTTCGGGCTATTCCCAGGCTTTTCCCCTCGGGGTTCTCCGCCTACATGGGATTGTGCTTTTTCGTGATACATGCACAGCGTCTTCGTACGTCCGTGTGCTCATTCACTGAGTCACTGCGACTCATTGATTCCCGCTTCAATCATGATGACATATCGATAGTAATTTTAACTCCTCTATTTCCTGGTTCTCAGACCAATCACTCCTTCGACTTTAACGTTGTGATTTGGGATCACTGAAAGGGTCTGCGTCAGGGAATATGATACTCGAAACAACGCACCACGATCACACCTATTCAAGGTCTAAGCGAAGGTCTATTTTTCATCCGAGCCTTTCACCGATTCCCAGTTTTGTCTATTGTAATGATTGCTCGTATGTAAAAAGAATCAAAATTCTATGAGCAACGATTAGTACAATGACTTGTCCACACAGTCATGTCGATTTTCTATGTGCTTTTCAAATATGACTCGGAAAGAACCGGGCAAAAAATTGATTTTAGCTCAGACCTTTAATTGGTATGATCATGACGAGTTTGAGGAAACAGAATTGATGATCTCAGTTTCGTGTTTTCTGAAGAGAACCCTTTCAGGGTTGAAACGCTCGGATGGAAGAATGACCGACCAACGGTGGAGGCTACATCCTCACGGATGGTCAACCAGAGAAAGGTTCAAAGAATAAATTGGTAACTTTACTACATGGGTAAAACCTACTTACCATTTCTTGTTCAAAATCCGGAAAAATGAAGATGGAAAATTTATTCTTGAATATATATGTATATATATTCTCACACCACCAAGGTCGAGGGCTGCCGGCGCCTGGGGCAGCCTCATAAAAAGCGTTGTACAACGTAGTTCCTTAGCTTAAATGAAATCCAAATCGAATTATTATGATGTTTGGCTTTCAAAGAATATAAAACTTATACATACTTACTTATTTCTTTCTCACGCACGTAGAATTAAAGATATTTTTCATTCTCGTGTATTGTGTATCACGATCAGCACGAAACTTGTACATCAAGATGGTCAAACTTCTAATCTGATACTCCTACAGATTACAAAAAATTTGAAATGAAACCAATTAATATAATGCAATATAATTGTAAAATGTTCGTGTTTAATTACTAAAACGAAATATAGATTATCAGAATGTGCCAGCCAGTACGAGCAAACTTTACAGCTTCATTTGAATCGAGAAAATTGTTCGATAAATTATACAATTGAGCAAAGTGAACATTATTTACGTCATGTAATTCCTACAGCTGCACGGTCGACTCTCGTGATTCTTTCAGCATTCCAATTATCTTATGAAACTAATTTGAATATAGCCGTGCAGGGCACTATCGACTAAGTTCATTTACCGCGTAAAGCTTTACACTTTCAACTATCTCAGCTTTTTGTTATCACGAGCTCGAGTACTTTGTTAAGTACTCTATCGCTATCACAGACACAGAGCTCTGTCTGCACTTGATTCATTCGTGTCATCGTCTATGGCACGTTCCGGCCAACTATACTTCAGTCTGTTGAAGAATCACTTTTCTTCATTTTTCTTTCAACGATCCTGAATCAATTACGCTGACTGCTGAATAGTATTAAACGGAGAGTCACTCGGAAAGCACAGTTGGGGAGAGATTCATGAATTATATATCTTGCTCTGCGCGTAAGTTTGTTGAGTTCGTTATTTGAGTATCAAAGGAAAGAGAATTAAAGATGCGTAAAAAAGGAGCAACTAAGCCGCAGAACCAGAGAGCATTCATTTCACCCCGAAATTTATTTTTCCTCCTTGTGCTTCGACACGGATCCTTCTGTTCGTAATTGACTTTCATTGCGGTCTTGTACCCTACAAAAACAGCTAACACGTAAATTTATGAAAGAAAAAACTAAATTTATATCATTTTCCACCTGGAGACACGAGGAATATCTAATCACGACAACTCGAAGCCTTACTAGTCTTAAAATTGAAACTGCAGGCGATTAATATGGAAAAGGCAATGAGAATTTTATGCCAAGCCTGTGTAGAATATACTATGTAGGTAACAACGCGTCAAATTGCACTGTTTAATTTGTGACAATAAACAGAAAAAAGGTCAATAAATTATTCGAATTAGGTACCAACAGAAGATTGCAATCAGTCCGAAGGATCACAAAAACTAAGCGACTGACTTTTTGCTATCTCGTCAGGGTAGAGAAATTTGGTGGATTCACGCGACTGAATATGATGTCGAAAAAGAGTATCAACTTGTTTGTTCATGCGTAGATTATTACCCAGAAAGGGGAATAACTGAACTCACTGCACCGTTCCACATTTCGCTGAAACATTGCTAATCCTATTCTGATTCTGACAGGCAGTCAAAAAAGATGACATGCGAGAGGGAGAAAAGAGCTATTTGTCGTTTCGGTGGCCTTTCCGCTGGACAAATATTCACATGGAATTGCAACATTACAGTGAATGTAAAAATCTGATTCACACTCGCAACGTAATGTTCTAAACATTATTTTTTGAACAAGAAATTGTTGGACGATCAAGCTTCCGTTTATATTCGTATCTGAGATTCGATCGTCTAATTCACGATACGAAAAGGTAAAAAAGCAGTCATCACTATAGGTAAGTAGATGATTTTATCTTACACATCCACAGCCGTCCGCTCATAAAACCTGTTTACTGGAGAGTGGGAGAAAAAAATGAATGAATCAGGGCAGCTTCAGTACGAATTCTATGAAGTCTTAGCTCGTCGCTGATGCTCGAACCCGTGCGACGCTTCCAGAGACTTCCGGTAACTGAACTTTGCGACTAATTAAACACTGAACTTTGCAAACGTTCCTACATGCTGTTTGATTCTTATTCGATTCGCTATCTTCTCGGAAACTGCTGCTCCAAGTACTGATTATAAATTCAAGGAACGTACCGAACGTAATGATGGAGGTTTCTGCGAATTTTACTTACTCGTTACGATCGAAGAGATAATTATTTTACGCTGGCAGTATCTTGGCCCTCTGGGACACTTTTTATAGCACAACTATGATTTAATTACGAAGAGTTTCGATATACCGAAGTGTATGGCGCATACAGTTGGAGTGTTTTAAGCACAGGATTTGAACTTTGACGCTAAATATCGACGTATGTGCAGTTTGTCGAATCGACAGACATACGGAAGAACATTCCATTTCAAATTGCGCCAGAAGAACGTGACATGTCAATGTCCTGTGTTTGATCATAGGACATGTCACGTTCTTTTGGCACAATTTAAGATGGCAAATTCTCCTATACTGCCGTCGTAATAATATATTTGAGTGATATAGCGCAGCCTCTTCATCACATTAGCGATATTTCAGTTATTGGCTTCTATCGAATCCGACAATTTCACTGTGTATTGACACATCGTGGCCCATTCTTTGTGGTAGTTTCACTATCGAATCGATTTGAAACGAGTACCTATTCGTGTTCTGCTGCCTTTGTTCAGTCCCAAAATGACCACAACAAAGTAACGTCATGAAAGCCTAAAATTCCAGCGATCTAGATCAAATCGCTTCGTTATACTACACTAGACAATTCATTGTGAAGATCGATATTTTAGACAATCTAATCACTTTTAAGGAAGACAAATGGAATCTCCTCAACTCCCTACTTTTATAATTCCGTTCGTCTGCAGGATGAGCCCATATAAATTAGCATTGTCCGCAGCTTAGTCTCCATTATTCTCTTGAAAAATATGAATACTCTGCATATGATTGAAATATCACCATTTGAATATCCATAAAGGTTCGGGGACAGTGAGAACTTACTGCGAGTCTTTAGTATGGGAATCAAACGAACGTTTTGCCACCTACTGGGGGGTTCCGTTTGGGCGTATTTCCCCCCTTTTTGATCAACCAATTTCCACATCGCAATTTCAGATTTAGTCTTTTATGAATGTAATCACAAAGGTATGGGCTGCGTATAAGGCTTGGAAAATGTCGTGACACTCAAGTTTAATGAGTTGAAACTGTAGCTTACGTAATCTAAGAGATTGAATTTATTATTATCCTTATACATATACATAATACGATTAACGACAATATTTACGAGGGAGTGATCCCGCTATACATATCATCAGATCTCTGTGATTACGCAAAATGTAATAAAACCGTAAATCAAACGGTCGGTATGGTGACTCTCTTGTGTGCTTTTCTTTTTTAGCCTTAAACATCTCATATCATCGCACAAAACTATATCATCAATCGTATATGGAAGCATTCACAAGTATTGATCCTTCCACAGAGAGAACAGAGTTCGGTGAAAGTATTGTTCCACGTGTAAAGTTTCGAATATCAAAATAAAATTCAAGATTTCCAATCTCAGCTAGGATCCTCCCGGAAGCTTATTCAAAGGGTGATAAAAGGTGAGTTCCGGGTGGTCTATTGTAATTTCACACACCCCTGCATTCCCTTCTCTATTTGTATTCATCCCTGTCCCTCATTCCAATAGTAGAATAAAACACGGCTGAGTATTTTTCTACACTCAGTGCACAGGAAGCAAGGAACAAATCTCATCAATTTTTTTCGACAGTTTGTTGATCAATAGTTTCTGGAGGGGAGGGAAAATTCCCTTGGGCGGAATAATTTCGAGTCCGAATGAATTCAAAAGTCTTTCGAAGGTCCCGGTTCAAACTCGGGCTGAGGGGATTTTTACTCGATACAAAACTATACTGTCTATCAGTTTTTTCTGTCTCTCGGAGGTTTGAATGTACACTCGAATTGAGAAACTCTCCTCAGCTGTTGGAGACAAAATTGATTAATCGGTTCGCCTAGGTCCGATAGATTCTAAATGCGAATATTAAATATTCAATTTCGGAAATGTTATTGTGCCAAAAACTAGTTTCCAGACGTGCAATCAGCCTGGAAATTCTTCTCCACGTTTTAACTGAGCCCTAACTCAAATCGGCAGCATTCGTGGGACAAATGAAGTTCTGAGCAAGGGCACGGTGTAAGTAGAGGTGGATAGAGATCCCAGAAAACACAAGCACCCAGTTGTTTGACGGCAAAATAAACCACGCCACAATAAACGTGGAAATGAGCAACGCCTTGTTTCTTTTACGTACCAGTACGTTTCCCCGTTTCCCTCGGTTCGTTGTTGATATTGGTTGCTAGTGTAGACAAAAGCTATCTAGCAACCAATATCAACACGAACCAAGGGAAACGGGGAAACGCACCGTTACGTAAAAAAACAGAATCGGGGCTGACCAAAATAACCCTACGACTGATTCGTATAAAACTCTCGATGACCTGTTGAAAATTCTGAGCGGCTGCTGCCCTACCCGAGGTTTTGTGTTATCGTTATGAAAATGTCTAGAGTCGTAACATTTTGGACTCACCGGTTAAGGTGAACTTAAATATAGTTACTTGCATTTATTACAAATATGATGTATAGGCAAAAGAATTTACTTAACTAGCCGGTTTTAGCCGAAAAGCTCATCGCTTTTTTGCGTAAGGCACGATCGCACAGTGCTGGTTTGTTTTGAAATAGTGTTCGAATCCCTCAAAAATTCCCAAAATTTTGATTCGTGATCAGAAGGCTGAATTCCAAAGCTCGCTATTGTATCTTCAAAATTGACAAAGTTAGCATCCTAAAAAATTCCAAAAATTTTGAATTGTCATCAGAAGACTGTATTCCAAAGCTCGCTGTTGTATCTCCAAAATTGACAAAGTTAGTAATCGCCATTTCTGAACCGGAAGTCAGATCGGGTACACAAGAAAAATTGCACATCTGCAGGTTGGAAACAGTATTCATTGCAAATTTCATCGGAATTGGTTTAGCGGTTTGACTGATTACGTGGTTACAAGAAATGGGGGGGTCACATACACCACTCTTGAAAATGCTCGAAAACGACTACCCAGGTGCCAAAACGTGCTCCCTACATGATTTCAGATCTTTTACTCGATCCGACGTTTTTAGCGATGGCGAATGTATAAGGCACTCCGTTTTTAACGATCGTGCCTAAACTGATTTAAATAAATTCCATGTAATTTATCACAAGATTTATCAGCACACATTCTTCTGATTTTGTATTGACGATCATATCTCACTTGAAATTCAATGCGGATGCATGACGTCAATACAAAATCGGAAGGTAATCACAAGTGTAATTAAATTATCTCAACAATACAATTCGATCGAGATTGAAGGAGGAATAATAATGAAACAATAGACCCAATTCGCGAATTTCTTAACAGGTCATTCACAGACGCATGATCAGTTCCAGATTGAAACCCCATTCCATACCGAAGCTCAAAATCTTCAATGTCTAAACTAGTCTTTGACGAGCCGTTTTTACATTTTTTTTTAATTTTCAATTTCCCTTCATGTTACGCTATCTGGAAGGTCAAGAAATGTACTAAAATTTGTTTTTTGACCTACTAAAAATTTTTTGTACTTCAAATGTTAATAATTTCGTAAAAAAAAATGTTTTTTTTCCATAAACGACTCGTCAAAGACTGGTTTAGACATTAGAGATGATCCGGTTCAAATTTCATCATAATCAGACTAAAAATGTAGACGTGTCAGTGTCCACAGACTTTGAAGACAGCGTTTCGAGAACATTGCTGCCATTCTTCCAGTTTTCAATAATCTGAAAAAAATACGAATTGTACATCAATTGTTGTACTACACCAAGGTGAAAACCGTTGGTGGGAAAAAAAATTACGACGAGAAAAAAATTCATGAATTTTGACCTTATTTAGGTGCGCCTACAATGACCTGCCCCCTTAAATCAACTGAATCAAATTCAATCAAACAATTTGAAGAGTGAAACCCTCGACTTTGTAGTTAAACTTAAGCAATTAATCCGAGCTACACTAGAATATTCAAACGCGTCTGCTGTATCCATTACCACATTAAAAAGGACAACGTGATAAGTCCCGAGTTCGCGGCTTACGAGTGCGTCGCCGATATAATCAACCCCAAGTGTTTGCTAGGATTCAGAAAATTATAATGGTAAGCTTGTTGAGGCTTTTGAAAGGGAAACTGGTAACGACACATTTCTCCTAGCTATATTTACGAGCATTGATATTATAAATCTACTTCAACGGGTCGAAACTTTAGGTATCAAAGTTATACAAAATTGGCCCTTGAGCCTGAACACCACTTAAACTCGGAGATTAATTACAACAACGCGATAATCATGAGGCATAAGTTGTAAACATACAAGAGGTATCAAAGTTTCCAAGAGCGTATATCTCATACGTACAGGAACAGCGATCGAACGTTTCAAAAGTCCCGGAGAATTCAAAATTTTACGAGCCGATATTTCTGTTTTTTCGCCACGGTTGAAAAGCCGATATAAAGAGGAGACCTGCTTTTTTCGCTGACTCGCTTTCATCCATTACTAAGTGAACTACTGTTTTCCCTACATTGCGCGGGGAATCGGAGAAAAAAAAGCAACAAATACATGCGAATGCTTGCGTGAGCGAAGTTCAACTTCTCGATATTCTATCCCATGTATTTTAGATTTGAATTCCTGATCGAACGTTGAGATATTTCAAGGTTTTCTCTGCCATTCCGCTGGGGACACCCTGAGAAAATTTTCCAAACTTTCATGTATACTTGTTCACCTTGTCTCGGCGTAACTCTGACAATAGAACAGCCGCAGCCCTCTGACAGCCTAAACGAAGAGACTCTTGACCCCGAAACCTGGTTCACCCAACTGAAGGTGTATAGCCGGCTCAAACTACGTTTGACCCTGCAAGGCTACCGCGACGTATATGTACTTGACTCTGTGACCCGAGGGGAAATCAAGAGATGCATTTAGGTTCGCCGAGGTGGAACAAGGGCTGAACTTTTATAGTGCCCACGCTGTTACGTAACTCACCCTTTCCAGTCTGTAACTCTTCCGCCACCTACGGATCTATGTATACCCGTTCGTGTCCGCTTACAGTCTACGTTCGCGTGGTTATGCATACATACGTGTTATCAATGAAGCGAGTCGTCCACAGCTGCGATAAGAAAACGATTTCTCTTTTGTTTTGCCTCAATTTCCGCTAGTTCGATTGTGACGGCATAATTTTGCGCTCATTTGATCGCTGTTCAGATATGCTTTGCTGCGCAGAAACAGAAAAGTCGCCCTTTTAGGTATCTGCGCAGCAACTAGACGGTTGAAGACAATCTGTATGCCTATGGACTTTTTTTGCCCTATTACTGCGTTTCCTCTCAAAAATAACAAGGTCCGAATGTAGTTTTGACAGAACATGAATTGTGACAACATTTTTCAAATTTTGAAATGACACTACTTTTCCTGTTCATTTTGAAAGTAGGAATAATGAACAGGTTCATCTGGTATAAGTTCGCCACTAAATCAATCTGTCAAATTTACAGAAATATTTCTGTGAACTTTCTGGGACACGAAAAATTCCAACTGTGTTGTTAGCCAATTCTCAACGTTTTTACCAGAAAACGAATGCTCAATTACTCGGGGAAATTCCGAACCTTCGTCCAACAAGAGGGTATCAGAATTTTGCCTTCCCCTCCCAATCAGCTAGTTGCTGCGCAGAGACCAAAAACGTCTCCATTTTCGGTCCCTGTCTTGTCCGGCCGAGATCCGAGGTTCCCCAAGTGATCGAGTATTTTCCGGCGAAAACGTTGAGAACTGTAAGTGTGTCGAAGCAATTATTCTCCCTGGGCACGTGGTAGACTAGATAGGAAGTAGATTCAGGGTCCGAATGTAGTTGAATTTATTTAAATATAACGATATGTAAATCCGCGATGTGACTGCGAAAAAGTACGGAAAACGTAAAGATAAAACGACGGGGGACATGGAAAACACGAGTTACTTATTTTCAAGCATATATTATAAGAGTGTGCACGTGCTACGAGTGTGTACAGCTGTAATCATGTAACAGGAACACATGGAGTAGGTACCGCGGTGCACGCGCATTAGTATATAGAGAATAAAGAAGCTGATGGGGCGTATCACCACCTGATTCTGATCCTTACATAAAGGAATGAATTCTGCTAGAATATAAACTGGGCTTATATAATGCCAATAAACCTTCAACGACGACCCTCTTCAGTCCACGTTACACGCTATAGAGAATCTGTTCGCTATCAAATAAACCATATACCCCCACATTTTATTAGACCTCGATGTTTTCCCAGAAGTATATAATTCATCCTCGTCAAAAGAAAGAGAAAAAAAGGTTCCATTCTGGTTAAAAAAAAAACGTACTTACTTTTTTTTTCTTCCACTCACAGAGTAGAAATATTCACTTACGACTCTTCAGGGACGATATTGTTTCTTTGAGAAAAAAATAAAGCGACGCTTCCGCTTTGTTGAATAGGAATATATTCCAAGAAAAATAATCTCGAGGTCGTGCGGAATCGTTTTACACAATCTTCAAATGCAGTATTAAAATTGTATACGTGAGGTACTACTTCAATGTGAGGCCATCCAACACGATTACTGTTGCATATTCATACTCAAGAAGATCTGACTTCAGTTTCGTGATCAGCGATTCTCGGATGCAATTTTTGAAATCCAAATCCACTGATCCGTTACCCATATATCTTCATGTTGGCTTATTTGTTTCTCTTTCAGCATTGTTATTCAAATAATTCCGAAACAAGAGGACCGATCAGAATGAAAGTCTGATCAATTCTAAGTTTGGGAATGTCACGTTGATTGAGATCACATTCGTCGGAATCCGGTCCCTCTTTCTCGAAATATCGTCGAACAAAAAAATTGATCAGATACAAATACGTGCATAGCACATACTCTCACATACATCCCTTATAACACACAATTCTCTAGACTCCAGTGAAAACTCAAATCTTAACTTCCGAGGTGATCGTATAAACTTCCCCTTTTCTCTGAAAAACGGGGAAACGGGAAATGAAAAACACGAAACAGGGTGTTCACTCAGAGATATTGAAAATTCCAGGACTTCCAGATTTTTCAAGGAGATAGACACCGTGTAACAAGTAGCAAGATGTAAGCATAATTCTTCGAAGAAGTCGGTTTTTCAATTACTTTTCTACATTTCCCAGGTGAATGCATGCAACTTTTTGACCAATGATTTCGTTCCAAAATTCCAACGGAAGCTTCTAAAGTAGCCGATTCTATCACCAAATTCAGACTATACCCACTCAATCCGTCTACTAATGTCTATTGGAAAGTAAAATCAAGACAATTGGCTTCGACTTATCTGATCACAGTGCAAAAACATGGTAGAGCAGTCGGGCACAAAGCATTGTCAAGCTTGTAAGGAATGAGGAACAAAACAAGCTTGAAGATATATCTCGTCCGAATGGTTCATCATTTTCATTCAGATATAGAACATCATCATTTTCTGAGATATAGAACATCGAAGCCAAGTGTACATCAAAGCCCGATAATAATTCTAGTGATAGAACAGGTTGTCTACTCAAGTTAGGATCTTTGATTCCCTAAGAATTCCAGGATATCCCAGAAGAAAAAAAAATTTCTGAAATTTTCTAGACTTCCAGGTTTTCCGAGGTGTTAGATACCGTGTAAAATATATCACAGAGTAAATATATAGTATATTTATACATACCGTGAATCAATTTCATCAGACAAACTTTACACACGACACAATTTACGCGGCAATTTTTGTTCTTAGACACAAAAAAATATCGCTTTAGTTCACTGAAACACGCGGTTCTGCAGGTCAGCTGGTTAATTTTTATTCGTATCATAAGAAAAAACACAAAAAGGTGTTTCATGTAATCATGGAAATGTACGAACAACGCTAGTAGAGAATATTCAGCAGAAATGCTTGTAAGCCCGTGCATAATAGGCGACACACAACGGGTTCGTGTTTTTCGGATAACGTAGGTAATTTTATTCATACGTTAATTTTCATTTTTATTTTCATCAAACATGACTTCGCTCATTTTTCACCGCTCTTATCGCCGCACTCGTGTCAACAGGATATTTCAAAGGGGGTTAAAATCATACAATTAATATAAACATGAAAATTCGTTCTCTTTGCGAGACCCAGTTCTCAACGTCTATAAAGGCTTCCGAATATCCAGCGTAATCGGAAAACGGTAAATCAGCTCAGAGTCGGTATATCGAATATTTTATAATGCTTTATTCATTGTTAATAAATTATTCAAAACTAAAACGGTCAAGTACCATAATCTACAATAGTTTATAAAGTGTTACAAAACGAAAAATAAATCACTTAATCTGACTATTATACCAAAATAATAATGCACATACTTAACTAGCTATGCTGGCAAGTTATATCATCTCGCTGTTTATTTTCTTGTTTATTCATTCTCTTATCATCGTTAATCGATTGTTGATCCGCGATTATCCAATCACCATTTCTCTCTAGATCAAATATGAAATGACCAATAAAATCGCGATTTTGTGTCCTAGAAGAAGATTAAAAATCGATTTCAATCGAAGAGTCTCAAAGATGATGTCGAAATAAAATTCGACCACGTTTAGAGAGACGGAAAAAAAAATCAAAACGAGAGCTCAACGTGCAAGTGATGATTGAATGATAATAATGTCGATTCAATACGTTGAAAAAAATGGATTAATATATCTATATATCTCTGAAACCGCAGAATTAAATCCGTGCAATTTTATAAACTTGTAAAATCCATAGAGTAAAATAAATAGTCAACTCACAGACACTATCGTCAGATTTTTCAGAATATGAACGGCAAGGTGCCCGGGGCTGGGGCTAGACGCGAATTCGACGTAGTTTTCGGACTGCGAGGTCCCGTGCGTGGCGTGCTGCGAGGGGTGTGTGCCAATTTCGGTGATATTCTGCGGGGAGTCGTAGCTCCCGATACATTCTTCCTCAACGGTTTTATAGGGGTTTTTATCCTGGAAGCTGTACTCGGTTTGAGATTCGAATTCTTCAACGCTTGTCGCGGAAGAACCGAACTCCGTAACTCGTCTCTGTTCTCCAAGTGTTCTTGGAATTCGCCGTAAGACGATATGCTCGTGCTCGAACTCGGCACTTGATTCTCATTCTCGGTCCCACCGTTCTTTGCCTGCATGAATATTCTTCGAGAGGCCTAAAAATGAATTATACAACAAATTAAATCATTTTCGAATGGGAACAGGCAACCTTTTATTATTCGTATTCCTTACCCTGCAGTTTGTACGTTTTATTTTCGACGCGCTAACGGAGACTTTGTTGGATTCGCTGCTCTGATTGCGTCTCTTGCGAGTGGGATTGAAGGGTGTGAGGTCACCCTGCTTTTTCCTAGCAGATGATACCGGGGATGGTCGTCTCATGCTCATCGCTGCTGGAGTTCGTTTTGACACGCTCAGAGGTGTCTTTTTCATAGTGGTTGATTGGTCTCTTGCTTGTTTCTGATCAATGTAACACATAGATAAAATCGTTAATGAACCAATGAGTTGATTTAAGGATGTACAGGCCATACAATCCGAGATGAGATAAAAATCGGAAAAAAACCGACCACAATCAAGATGATAAAAGTATTCATTTTCAATAATAATAATGCCCAAAAGTTATCAGTTATCAACAAATTGTTTTAAAAAATCATTGTTTAACAAATTTCCTGGTAACGTTATTTTTTTTTTCATGTCAAATGAATTCGTTGACCTTTCCGAATACACATGAATTTTTTCAGAATTTTGTCACTCTTTTTAAAGTCCCGTTTTCGGAAATTTCTAAAGGCTGTATTTACAAAACTATTAGTTCCACGCTCTGGAAACTTCGGAATTGTAATCTACATCGTTTCCACAATAACATATGCAAAATTCAGATTTTCTTTTCTCCATTTTTCAAAATCGAAAACGGAAATTTAAAAAAAGTGACAAAATTCTGAAAAAATTCATGTGTATTCAGAAAGATTAACGAATTCATTTGACAGTAAAAAAAAATACCGTCACCAGGAAATTTGTTGAACAATGATTTGTTTAAACAATTTGTTGATAACTTTTGGGCATTATTATCATTGAAAATGAATACTCTTATCATCTTGATCGTGGTTGATTTTTTTCCGATTTTTATCTCATCTCGAAGTACTCAATATTGACGACGAGACTCACTTTTGGTTGAGATTGTATGGCCTGTACCTCCCTAATTTGAGAAATCGTTATTTTTTTCATCAATTTATTGTTAAGTTTTCTAATTCAGGAAATTTACTTTCATCATAACTGAAGGATTATTTTCAGTTTAGAAAGTAAACTTTTTATATTGAAAGATTTATTCTTTAATCACCCTGGCGGTGATCATCGTTTGTTTGGCTTCTGCATAGTCCGTCCATTCGCGTTTCAAAGCTTCAGCTAATGGTATTCCGTGGATGGTAAACGTCTTTCCATTCTTCAATTCGTAAGCTTCTACCAGCATCTCGATTTCCTCTTCAATTTTCGGTAATTTCTAGACATGCAATTATTCAAGAGTTACTTGAGGACTCGGTTTTTTTGTACCAAAATCCCGTATGGCTATACCGTACCTTTTGTATAACTTTGCGCTCTTTTTCCTCTACAAGCAGCTGTCCGCCTCGATTGTTGAAACGGTTTGGATCCGTAGCACGTTGCGCTAGATTCGTCATTTTCTGCCACAAGTTGTCTCGTTCCTCCAGGAGTTCGAATATCGCCCTGTGAATAGGAGGAACACATTGATTCGTTGCTCGAAGTGATATCATTAAAAATATAATCTGTATAAAACCGTACCTGTTTTCCTCGTAGTACTTTCGCAGCCTTTCGGCTTCCATCTCATGGAGGATAAGCAGGTCCTCCGTGAATGTCTGATACTGCATTACGTGAAAAGTTCTGCGTTCCTCGTCCCCGATTTGGCATTGATCCCACAATGCTTCGATCTCAGAACGTATCTTGGCGACGTACTTGGCGATATTATCGCTCCGCTTCTGTTTACACCTTTTGATTTCATCGTCAAACTGAAAAATTGTGTCGAATCAAATGACCGACTTCTTACGGAACAAATTGTTCTCCTTAATTCGGTATTCGAAACCCCAACTCACAGCTTTCAAGGTGGGGAGACTGTATCCTGTATAAGTGTCGAGGAAACGTTGGCATTTTTCAATCGGCTCCTCCAAATATTTCCACAAGTCTTGCAGCAGCTCTTTCTTCTCCGAAGCTTCCTGCTTAGCCTCGTCTATCTGCTGTTTCAAACGATCCTGCAATTCTTTCAGCATCGTCATGTTGGTGTTGTTGAATATGAAATTCTCCCCGTTGTTGCAAATGATATTTTCAAAATCTGCAGATGGCGAAAGATGCAGTTCGTCCATCATGTCCATTATCGCTCTTCGAGATTCCTTGAACGTAGCTTCCATGCGCGTCTGAAGAATAAATAAAATATACGATCATTATCGATCAATATTAACGATATTACGCTCCTGGAAGAAGGGACGGCACTCTCGATATTCACCTTTTCAGCTTCGATCTTGTCCAAGTATAATTTGAAACTCTTCAGTTCGTCTTCGCTCGGCAGTTCGGCGTTGATGCCGATAAGTTCCGATCCAAGAGCTTTGCAGATTTCTTTTTCCTTAGGGGAGAAATTCGATCTCAACATTCGTAAAATCGAGGAAAGTACGCAACGTATCGGTATTACTCACCTTCTTCATGAGTTCCCTGGCAAAAGTAAGCCTCTGTTCTTTGAGCGAACGTAACTTCTGTAATTGGGCTAAGATTCTTGACTTTATTTCAAGAAACGGTAAGTGTTCGTACCCTGTGACTCTCACTTCGCCTTGTAGTTCCTAAAACGATGCATACTAGTTTGAAAAATGTCCAGGGAAGAAAAATTTGCAACAATTCGATTGAAATATATGAAGCTTAATTAGAAAATGACGATTCTAGTTCGACGAAACTATAGGATCGAGTTATTCAACGCCAAATGCAGACCTTCGACAGACTAGTCGCCTCGCTTACGAGCTCCCTCACTTCCTGGACCAAGACGTTCCTGCTGCCTTCCGCTTCTTGGAGCATGTCGTGAATCAAATCCTGTTGAATACATAAGAAATTGAATAGCGTGGCAGCGGAGACTAAAAGTTCATCAGCCATTAGAGAAGAAAAAAAAACAAAAACTCTAGGAATATTCTGCGATATAAATATTCTAAAATTCTCATTTTGGCTGAGATGTTCGCTTGCGGCGATATCGAAAAAGTTGGGGGTCAATTCAGTTGAAAAAATAAATGTATAAATCCTCCACTCAATATTCAAGGAACGTAAAACCCAGAAGATTGAAACTTGCAGAAATTAGGGTCTCAGGTTTTCTCGCAATCCCGAATCAAGGCGAGGTACGCGGGCCAGTGAGACGAATTTGCCTAGCCAGTGGTTTAGAGACAAAGATTCGTCCTGTCGCAATTTATCTCAACGTCGCGTATCTCGTTCTGATTAATAAATCGATCCAAACGAATCGGGTTGTGAAAACGAATCAACAAGGCTTTGAATTTTCAATGTTTAGGCGAGAAGTTTCTCACCGAGAGGGTAACCACTTCGAAATGTGGCGTCACAACCGCTTCATATGACTGTCCCAACTATTTCACGAGTATTTCTCACCCTAATTCGTCGATTAAAGTGAGTTGCGTGAAATTTGTTTATTAGAGATCGAACCGACGAATGTCGTGGACCGACGATGGTTTTGTGTCCTTGGAGTACCGGAGGATGAGTATATTTACCTGGACATGCTCCGAAACCTGTTTGAATCTGACTGCCTTTGCTTCGTTGCTGAGACCCATTTCGTCCCAGATTTTGTAAACACTGGAAAGAAATTCTCTAATCGATCCATTTATCGTCTCCGCAACTGGCTCCCTGAAAAAAACCATTCGAGACATCCGGATTTACGCTTCGTTGAATCCACTAATTTTTCGTGGCTTCGAAACCTAGTCCCTTCCCCCCCAAGAACAAAATGAAGGTTGGTCTCATCCCAGTATCCAACCTTTCACCTCACAGGCTCGAAATATCAAGCTTCATAAATTTATCAACTATCTTAGCTCGTCGTTTCATCAATTTTAGGTCCGAATTTGAGGAATGAATGAGAAAAATTTGTGCTTCTCTACGATCGCCAGACACACCTGTAGCTTCGAGGCGAAATATTTTCAGTTGTGGGTACTGATAAAAACACAAAATACCATCATCGCGATGATTTACGGATATAATGACAGCGAACCGAGGAATAATTGGGGTGAAAATATCGTTGGTCGAGTTTTCGATCGACCATATCGTAATTTCGTGAGGTTTGCCCGTTGTATACAAAGGGAGGTGGGTCGGCGGTACTCACCAGCTCGCCGAATTGTAAGCCATAGCTTGTTTATTTCCGAATGATATATTGAAATAAGAACAATATCATAAAACACGATATAATATCAATTACTTGTTCGGTTATATAAAACTATTCAACAGTAGTTAATAAAATATTTATACTATTTCTTTATAACAAGAGATCCGTCAAAGCGTCAAGCTCTCACATTTTTAACCGTTACCGCATTACTGTCGACTTATGGCGTACATAGAAACGTATTTCTTTTGAATCTCAAGAGCGTCTGCCATTCGTCGAACCCCCACCGCGATCCCGGCGTTCAGCGTTCACAAACACATCGAGTACAGACACGTGACTAGGTAGATCAAACACTTAGACGCTACGGTGCGGGTTCCGAATTCACCGAAACTTCTTCAAATATCTTTACGCTAAAATCTTTTGTTTTATTATCTGTAGTATCTGAAGGACGATTCAGATTCCGATAGGGATAATCCTTGTCAGAATTTCAAATCAAGAGTTACCTACGCGTAATAATCAGTTTTCCCTTCTTTACAATATGAGAGACATTGCATAACGTAATTAAAGTTTTGTAATTTGGTCAAGAGCTTGAAAAAGTTTGTTCTTAATTATTGAAACGAACAACATAATTGTAGAAAAAAAAGCTCCAAAAATTATTCAATTTTCAAATTCATGATCGAAATGACAAATAAACAATAACTTGAACGATGTAGAATGAAAACTGATACCTTCGTCGTGAGGCAAAGAGATATATGAACGTTTTAATAAAGGTAATTGAAAAACTGTTGATCCTAATTTTGAAAACTTTCAATCAGTTTCGCACGAATTCTAAATTACCTCGCATGCATTCGGAACAAAAGATTTTATGATAATTTTAGAGCCTTGATAGAGCCTATTGCGTTGATGTCTTAACAAATATCCGCAATAAATGGTTGCGTGATAATTATATACAATTTTCAAAAACTATAAGAAAAATAGAATCAACTTCATGTGACTGTAAACAGTAATCGAGAATTATCAGTTTTCAATCGCCACGTGACGTCACAGGGTACTTCGGCCGGCATGTTATTCTGTTGACCATGATCACCATGATTGTCCGCAGCGGCGCCCGACTGTAAAACTGTGCGTAAAAGGTACTGTGTGACGTCACACGTGACCGCGAAATTCAAACGCTGTATAAAACAACTTCATTTACGTGAAAACTAACTAGAAAGAATTAGGTGCAGTATGTTTTTCATCAATCCTAATCATCAAATTATCGTCAATGAGAAAATAAAAAAAAATTCATGAAGCTTTCCTATTGAAAAAGAAAAATTTTCAATCTTTGTACACTTCAATTAATGATTGTTCAATAAAGATCAAATAACTATACTTGTATTATTTAATATTGTATTCCGGACGTACGGAAATCCAGCAATTATAATTTTCGATAAACTACATAGTTAGATTGAAATAGTTAGACACAACGATGCGTCTGTATTATCATCAAGTGTTTCGATAGTTTTGAGGTAAATCCGCGAGATGGAGACTCGCCTATATCCCGATTCTGGTTAAAAACAAAAGAGATAAAAAGATTAAAACCGCGTTCCTCGGGATTGGTCCGTCAGCGTGTAAAAAACGACAATTCGTTGGATAATCTCAAGGTCCGCATGTCGGCTGTGAAATGATTGGACGGTATCGACGTCATCCGTAAACCGATTGGTTAAACCTGACGCAATACCTAAAATAGAAGATATCAAAAGGTCTTCGAGCCTCGTGACGTGTCCCAAGATACGAAGGTCGCCCGACGCGGTGGTCATCGTCGTCATTCCGTGTGGAAAGCAACTCGAGGTACAACCTGATCCGGGCGGATCAGCCGAATCGTTCAGCAAGAAAAATTATACAAACGGCAAAGTTGCATCGAATCAAATTCTCGAATACGTCCTAGTGGACAAACCGACTGAACCAAGTGACTCTTGAATCAACAACACAGGGAGGGTGAGTAAACCTAACCAATTGAACCGAAGAAAATTCTAGCATATGTGAATGATACGCAAGAAGCGCTGTTACGTAACAATCATAGCTAGATCAGAATAAATCCACCATATTCGTTATTCTAATCGGATTATCTACTTTTGAAAACATTTTTTTTTAATTTTTCCTTCTTTTTCATCGCAGTCGTTAATTTCTTCGATTATCCTAGGGTTTTTCCCCTTCGTATCTGATCAAAGGAACTGATTATACGATTTAAACTATATTTATGAATCAGGGCGTGGTTTTATTCGATTTAATTCTGTTTTCATCGAATTTTTATGACATTCAAGATGTTAAAATTTCTAAAAATATTTTTAACATTCTTTTTCTTCAATCATTGCAAAAGTTCAGAAAGTTTCTATTCTGAAAATTCTTTTTTTTTTTTTGTTATTATCTGCAGATTAATTAAAACGATTATCAAAGCGTTGTCAGTGGATTTTCAACTCATTAAAGAGTCTAACGTCGTTACGATATGCTGAGATCTACGACGCCGACGACCCACGACATGACCTTTTGATTTATTCCAAACATCCGATTACAGAGTACGACTGACGTAGAAAACTTAATTTCAGGTTTTCAGAATCCCTCCTATCAAGAAGCACCAAGAAGGCAGCAACATTTCATTTGAGGAGGCAGGCGAACTTTCAGTGAGTTTCATTATCGATGGATAAATCGAATAGTCCTTGAAGAAATTTAATTTTAATTCTCGTTCCAGTTGATAGAATCATGGAATTCACTGGCGAACGGGTCATCTGCTATACATGGCGTGAGATCGACAACTATCGGCGGAGCTATTTGCTTGCCGACAAAAATGGAAGATTCATATTCAAGCAAGAAACTCGTTCCGATGCTGAGTCCAGTTATGGAATCGGAATTGCTAAGGGAAAATTGGCCCCCGTTGAAAGAATTTCACGGCGATACAACAGATCCAAAATCAGACCCTCAGTTCTGGGAAGAAGATTTTCAGGACCTAAGCGACTGGTGTGTGGACCCGAAAAGTATAAATCGGCTCCCTACACGACCCCCCTCACAAGGGCAACGAGATTATCATATAGGTGAACTTATTAAGTCGAAGAATTCAGGTGAGAAAATGTTTCGTTTTTTCTATAGCTTCGAGTGGAAGCCCGATGATCGACGATTTTAATGAGTTTATTCGTTCCTCTGATTCCAGGTGTGAAAGATAACTGCGATAATTTATCTTATATAAAATCAGAATTGATAGAAAATACGGGAATAGGTGATAACTGGACTGTAGAAAACAACATCGGGTCTACAGGGATGTCCCTGGACGGGTCTATGCCCGCGAGGCAAGATCGGTATAACACCGGAACAGACATATCTGACGTTTGGTTGGATCTGCTGCCAACAACAAGCGGCATTAATGAACAGCAGACGATAGATAACATGAACATAACATCGGACGGCAACGAAAGCGCGGCCGGACCCAGCCTGGATGCAATCAGCAACGCCATAGATACTTGGCTACCAATTATTCCCTGCAGCGATTTAAACATCGACGAAAATCAAGAAGATTCCATCATCGACGCTTATTCCACCTCTTTTACCTCCACCGACGACGACTACAACAAGAACCAATTACTCAAAGACGTGCTACTCAACGTCGATATCGAACCAGATTCCTTCGATCTGTTGTCGTACGTTTGCGACGTGAGTTAGACCGCAATTTTGATTCACTTGTATCGTTGTTGAATCAAAAATTCTCTAATACATTTGAATTTATTTCATGTTACAGGAAGGCGGTAACGTCTTGGATCGAAAAAACATCGCGGACAAAGAAAGTTCGGCGACAAAAGATATCGCAGGATCATCGCGAGTCGTCGATAGTAACAAAACTAAGCTTCGAAGGGAGAAAAAAACGAGTCAAGCGAGAGTAAAGGCGGAGCCTTACGTAACGCCGTTGAAGCTCAGTCCAAAGAGTAAAAATTTGTCGTTGATAAAGAGGAGAACATCGAAGAAACAAGCTGATCAAGAAAGCGTTGATTGCTCTGAGAGCGATTCGGAATCACACACGTCCGATTACAGCTATAAAGAATTGCGAGAGAAGAATAATAAGGCGTCGAGGAAATCTAGGATAAATAAAAAAGTCAAGGAAACTGAGATGCAGAGAAGAGCCAACGATCTGGAAAGGGATAACGCAGTCCTGAGAATGAAAGTCGAAGAGTTGGAGAAACTGGTAACATCGATGAGGACTGCTCTGCTTCAGTCTGCTTTGAAAAAAGAAACATAACAAACTCAGATACTGAATTCTACGTATTAAATGCGCGAAATCAATCCGCGCGGATTTCAATGAATAATAATAACAAATATCACTTGATATCGACTTACTGAAAAAGTGTTTAATAATCAATTAATTATCATTTATCTAGCCTTAGGCGAAAATTTTACTAACATAATGAAAATTAACAAATCTCAGTTAAGTCTCAAATATTTATATGCAACTAACTTTGGTTTAAAAATTATGTTCATGCAAGTTTTTTGATAATTATAAAACCAAAAAAAATAATTACACGGCACCATTATGCCAACACTGCTATTATGCAAGAATAATGTTTTTAGCGAGTGCAAAAAAAGTAATGCACTTACTTTTCTTTGTTTTTAATTAATACCTAATATATAAATTTACTAATTGTAAAATTTATTTGCGCTTTTTAATGGGTATTGGTTGTTTAAATTTACTAATCACAAAAATTTATCATGATTATTATTATGTGTATTAACAAGTCTCAATAAAAGAAATTGATTGCACGCTGAACTACGTCTTATCCGTCTTTACCAATCCCACTTGAGGCAATTGAGAATCTAGAAAAAAAATCTTAGATCTGAGATGCCTATTGTTAATAGAGTTGATCAGATACTCGCAATCTTTAACACGTTATGTAGTCACGAATTAATTACGACTTGCAGATCCTAGATAAAAAAATCATTGGTCACGTTCTGACGTCGGTAGACAACTCATGACATAATTTGTACGTACATCACATGGATAGATTGTTCCTCCAATCTATACCTTTTATTGAATTCAATGCATTATCAAATCCCCAGTTTTGATTTCCTAGAATTATTACCAACTCTATTTTCTATCACGACGAAGGTCGATTATCAGTCGCATCGTCATTTTCCAACAAAATAGCTGGGAGAAATCCTTGGAAAGTTTTCAGAGTAAAATACATGTCAGGATTCGCCTGGAACAGAATATTAACATGTCTTAGGATGGATACAGATTAGGTGGGAAGCAATTGCATTGATTGCAAGTGACTCCAAGCGATTTCAAAGTAATTATAAACGTTTATAGTTTAACTATTTCAAGTGATTTTGAGCGATTGCACCTTTTGTTAGGCTTTTAACTATTTCATGTGATTGCAAATAAAGAAGAGAATAGCCCTTCGGTGAATTCTAATTTTGGGTTTCTCAGTTTAGCGAATCTTTCATTTCCGTTGAAACAAGATTCGCTTTTTATCCTCAAGCTCGAAGCTCCATTTGTGTGTAATCCAAGTCTCACCAATGAAACATCTTTGTTGAATTTCGCTATTTCAAATTGCACATTTTCCCTAGCGAACGATAACTGAAAAAGTTTACAATCTTCAGAAAGTTTTTCGACGTCGTTGTACATGAGAATCTCTTGTAGCTTCAGTCCAGGAAATGTTAGGATTTTGCTGTTGTACGCAGAGCTCATGATCCGAAAGGTGACCCTGAAAAAAACGTCATGCTTCTCAGACTCGAAACTCAGAAGAATTTAATGGATCCTGAGAAAATAGACGGTGGATACCTTCTCAATCTCCTTAAATTGGATAAAGCAGCTAATTTCAACAGCGGGGAAAGTTTCTGTGTCAATCTGAAAGTCCTGACGTAATTATTCAGGAACCAAGCCAAGGATATCTTCGTAGCCAGTCTCACATCCTTGCTCCTAGGGATACGAATTGTCATTCGCTACATCGAAACATAATCACGAAGAGCGTTAGAACACATCGGCGGAGTTTACCTGTACTTTTCAGGCATCGTTAACGATCTTCCTAGGGCAGAAGTGTCGCCGAGATGTAGGAGTATGTACAAAGCTTCCATTTGCGATCTGCTGTTTTTTTTAACGTTCTCATCGACATTCTCATCCCCTTGTTCGATCTGATCGTAGAGTACGAGCAGCTGTTTCAGACATTCCAGTAGATGCTGACTGTTTATCTTCGGATCAAATACAGATATGTTTTTTTCACACAGTCTGAAAACTGATATCGTTAATAGCGGATGATCGTCGACGTAGAAATCGACCCGAAGATCGTATACCTTTGACCGGCGTAAACGTGAAACCTAACGATCGGCTCGAGGATCTGGGCGTTCTGATATCCCCCGATCCTCTGCATCACTACTTCCTGTCTTATCGCTCGCAATCGATCGAATACGAAATCATAGATCATCGACCAGTCGTGATCCACACGTGTTGCAACTCTGGAATCGAGATTATCATTACTCCAACATCAGCGGCGATCGATTGAATTTCGAAGCCGTCAAACTTCGTTCAACTCACTTAGTAAAAAGATATTCAATAGTTTTTAATAAAACAGGAGCCGGTCTCAGGTCGTTTCTGTCCGGCATAAGCTGTCCGGCAGCGGGCCGACTGAAGCATTTAACTACCCTGGAAGGGTCAGCTTTTGGCCGTCTCGAACGCTTCGCTTTATCTTCGAGCTCCAAAATGTGAAGCAGACCTTCCCGTTCCCTCCTGAAGGGTGAAAATTAGTCCGACCCAAATTCAAAGTATGTGAAATGATACGGAGCTAAGAGTCTGGGTCATTTGTCATGAAACGCAGCGCCCGGCGTTGACTACAGTTAGCGATTCCTGATCAATGCCAGGCAATGTGTCACTATAGAAAAGAACTAGATCCCTAGTGCAGGTCTTTTCATAATAAAATCAAGTCAAGAGACTCGGTGCCTTGCTGAGTAATTAAATTTTCTATGAACTTTTCTATGAACTGTAAAATGAAATCATTTATTCGAGGGGTGAATCACAAACGAAATCTGGTGTAGGAAGGGCCGAAAATGTTAGGACATGTCAGGAAATGTTGGAGATTGTCAGAAAATGTCAGGACATGTTGGGGATTTATTTATTTATGTATTTATTTATTTAGAAACAGGCCCAACAGGCGAACCCATTGAGGGCGAAAGCAGGATACAAAAGTTCAATAAAGAGATGAGATACATGTTACATGCACTAAGTCAAGGATCGTCAGGAAATGTTGGGGAATGTCAGAAAATGTCAGGACATGTTGGGGATGCCAGGACATGTCAGGACATGTTGGGGATCGTCGGGAAATGTCAGGAAATGTTGGGGTTGCCAGGACATGTCAGGACATGTTGCGGATCGTCGGGAAATGTTGAGGAATATCAGGACGTGTTGGACAATGTCAGGAAGTGTTGGGGAATGTCGGAAAATGTCAGGACATGTTGGGAAATGTCAGAAAATGTCAGGACATGTCGGGGGACGCCGGGACAGGACATGTTGCGGATCGTCAGGAAATATTGGGGAATGTCAAGACAAGAAATTTCAGGAAACATCAGTAAATGTTGGAAAATGTTGGGAGATATCGCGAAATGTGGGAAATATGGTGTACATATTTTTGCTAGTGATTCAGCCCCTCGGATTTATTGTTTCTTTAGCAAGAAAAAAGTACAGATCGTTCGTATTCAACCACGCGAAAGCCTGAATTACTGTTTATGAGGATATTTGCGTGAAAGAGAGTACTCACATCCACCTCTCCTTCTCGGGGCACATAGAGAGACAGGTTCCGACTATAAAATCCGTCATTTTTTATTGCAGTTTTGATATCAAAATTGATGATTAGTAAACACACACAAAAAAAAATGGCGTTTTTTTGACAGAAATAAAATAACCGAGTCGCTATGTATGCCATTTGTTTCAACCGTTTTAGGTTATGTTGTGGTTCAGTTCAGGTTAGGTTATGTTTACCCCTGCGCCAGACGCCGTAGAGAAACGAGCCAAGCATTTTGACAGGGAATAAGTGAAAGAATAATGAACAAAAGTCGTTCGAAGTTTAATACGAGTTTGTGAATAGAAATATTTTTGACAAGCTTGAAAAAATGGCATCTTATCGAAGTACTCGCGAAGTATTGCTATCCCTCGTCGATGACATCGAATTAATAGCGAAGTAAGTCGGTCTCGAATCCTAACCACAAATACAAATGAATACAACGATAATTTAATTATAAAAAACAATTGATTCGCCCGAAAATTGACGAAAAAACGTTCCGAATTTTCAATTTTTTGTTTTTACTATCAACAATTCAATGAATAATACAGAAAAAAGTTTCGTACAGTTTTTCAATTTTTTTTTTCTCGCCAGAAGAAATCAAATTTCAATAACTTTGAAATAAAAATAATTAAACTCAATTTCTAGTTAATTTTTACTTTTATGTCGATCCATTTTACTTATTCTATTCATATTATTATTTTTCTCTTATCTACATCAAGGTAATAATCAACGAATAAATAAACCAGGTGAATTTGGAAATTTTCCAGGACTAGTAGATTAGCAAGCGTTCCGAACTGATTGGCGTAGAAATTTCTGAACTTAGCTATAAAACGTATAAAAGCTAGACTACAACATTAAATGCTAGAGATCACAAAAAAGGGAACAATTTTATGAATTAATAACGTCTTTATTGAATCTTTTCTTTCATTTGTTTCAGAGAGCTGATCGAGAACACGATAGCGCAAAAGCATTTGAAGTTATCCAGCGGAGAGCACGCTCAATTGACGGAGTTGTTAGTAGCGAAAGACAACGAGTTGAAATCGACGTTGAAACTGGCCTCTGATCAGGCCAAGATAAACCAGAAGATGGATGCTCTGAAGGCTGAAGTGGAACGACAGGATCAAGACATTCAACAGTTACAACGTCAGCTGAAAGAGGCCGAACAGATTCTTGCCACTGCTATATACCAAGCCAAACAGAAACTGCAGTCCATCTCCAGAGCCAACAAGAGACCCGTGCCCTCGGAAGAACTCATTAAATTCGCTCATCGGATTAGCGCCTCAAACGCTGTTTGCGCTCCTCTAACTTGGCAGCAGGGGGATCCCAGACGGCCTTATCCAACGGGTAGATTTTTAGCCAAAGGGATAAAATTCAGTCTGTGAACTTTGTGCAGAAAAGCGGCAAACACGTTTTAAAAAAACGTTGACACGCTTCGTTAAGACGCTTGGAATTTGTTTACAGCAGAAATTCCCATTCAGTCAATTTTCCCGGTGGAAAAATATTTCTGGATCATAATAAATGAAAATTATGTGAAACAGAAGATCAGAATATTCTCAGAGATCGTCATACCTGTGACAAACCTTTTTCAAAGTTATTTAGACTTGACTATGAAAAACTCTGTGAAACGTCCGATGATCTCTGATGATATTCTGATTTTTTTCACGTAATTGGAACACACTGACAATGAGGCTGGAATATTTTTTCGCAAGGATCGGACTAAATTATTTACCAATATTTGATCTCCAGAAATTATGATAATCTTAGTTTGCTTGTAGATTATAACGAAGTATTTGATGTTTTACAGACATAGAGATGAGGCTCGGGTTCCTGGGCCGACTCAGCGACCTTCCTCTGAATGGTCAAATGCTCGGTTCTCATCCCGGCATCGCTTCGGAATTACATCGTGCTGGTCATTCGGCAGGAGGTGAGAATTTGATCGATGAACGGAGGCAAATTTATTCTACGAAGTTGATAGACACCTTGAAAACCCTGAAACCCGGGAAAAGTCAAGAAATTTCGAGAATGGGACTGGGATTATATTTATTGAAAATGATCTGATCTATTCTAACATATATTTCGTGTGTAAAATGATTCACTTTTTTTTTAAAGAACTTTTGATGCAGAGAATTATTTAGTTGAGAAAAGAAAGAAGTTCGAGTTTTAAAGCTACCTGCGATAAAGTTGATTGAAAAAACCTCAATCAGTATTTGGAAAAAACCTGGAGAAATCAACTAATATCGCTAAAAACTTATCCAGGGTGTCTACATCCTTGAAAAACCTGGAAGTCCTGGAAATCTCAGGGATTTATTTTTCTCCTGGAATATCCTGGAATTCTCAGGGAATTTCAGATCCTGGCTTTAGTAGACACCCTGTTATCAACCCTGAGATATTTCGATACTCTTCATTTCGATTTTGAGATAAGAATCATATGGGATTCATTTTACTGAAAGCCACATAGTGTCGTTTGTGAATATATATTCAATCAATGATCCATGCTGATCTGTTAGATGTTTCGTTGGATTCACGAATTAAATTATATGACAAATCAAAGCAGATTATTATTACATAAAGGTCATTTCGGACCAGTAAATGAAGAATTGATTGATTATCGATGAGAGAAATCCTCCGAAAAGATTAAATATTAGGGGCAGACTTCGGGGCAATTTAGAAAATCGCTATTATCGGTCCTTTCAGCAATATTTGGATAATGGTAATCCAGACTGTGAAAACAAATTTCAACCTCATGCGATAAAAGTGTGCGGTAGAAGATTTTGCGCACCGGCGCTAAAATTTCTTGTATTTGGGGGATTCCACGTCAAATCGACCGGTCGATTTCCCTGACCCCTTTTGATCTGTTTGTCCTTTTACACAGTGGAAGTACACATTGAAAGGATCGACTGTGAATTTTTTCAGATTTTTCTGACCAAGTATTTTTTCACTACAGCTGGTCAAATAATCAGCTTTTAGCGTTTTTTGGAGTTTTCAAGCCAACATAGCGTGAAATCCAGTTGAACAATGAAAAAAGTTCTCATACGAAAGTTTCGCGTCTTTCTTTGAAATTTCTGAAAATAATTTTTTACAATCTTTTGTGCCTCGCGAAACTGCAGTTTTGGTGAAAAGTCTTCGAAAATCTTCAGTAACAAAAAAGAGCCCCGATCGAATTGGCTGAAATTTTTACACAGCATGTCTTTTTCCATGCCAAGAGTTGTCTGGAAATTTCAAAGTGGGCCGAGCAGTGGTTCAAAAGATACATCAACAAATATTCGCAAGGCGGCGAGAATTCGGCGATTATGAGGTCGCCAAAAAGTTTTTTCGGCCGCAATTCAAAAATTCAAGGGCGATCGCGAGTAGGCAGACAAGAATAATGAATATTAATCTTGAATTTTCGAATCGTGGCCAAAAAAACTTTTTTGCGACCTCATAATCGCCGAATTCTAGCCACTCTGCGAATATTTGCTGATGCATTTTCTGAACCACTGCTCGGCCCACTTTGAAATTTTCAGACAACCTTTGGCATTGTGAAAGACACGCTGTGTATAAATTTCAGCCAATTCGATCAGGGCACTTTTGAGTTATGAATGATTTACACTCATTTTGTATTAAAACTACACTTGAACGGGGTATTAAAAATCTGATGAAAATACTCTCGAAAAGTTCACAAAAAGCCCCAAAATTTTGGTATCGGAACTTTTTTCATACATCGTTCACGTTTTGAGCTATGTAGGCGCGAAAAATAAAAAAAAATTGAAAATCAATTTATTCGATTATTTTTCGTGATAGAATGATAAGTCGAAAAAATCTGAAAAAAATCACAGTTCATCCTTTCAACATGTAGTTCGACTGTGCAAAAGGACAAGCAAATCGAAAGGGGTCAGGGAAAAAATCTCGTTTTTTCGGTCGATTTGACGTGGAATCCCCCATTTACACTTTCATCGCGGGAGGTTGAAATTTTTTATCACAGCCCATACTACCGTTATTCAAAAACTGGTGGAAGGAGTTTTTTATATACCTCTCTTTAATGTTGTGGGAATTAAGGAACCCATTTTTGCCCAAAATTTGACCCAAGTCTCCCCTCAATACGAACATCTGTGATTGATGATTAAAAAGAAAAAACAATTATTAATATTCCAGAGCCCCCGGTGTCTCAGGCGAACCAATTTGCCTGGCATCCATCCGGAGAAATCCACATGTCCGTAGGGGGTCAGGGAAGCGTGGCTATGAATACTCACAAACAGGAGACCGAAGACGTTGAAGTTATGTCTACAGATTCGTCGAGCAGTTCTTCCAGCGATTCTCAGTAAACAATCTAAATAGATTATTTCATTTTATACTAGAATTTTATAATATTGTATCAGGTAAAAACATCCATAGACTCTCTCCGATATCGTCGTAATTGAACATAAAAATCCTTTATGGTAATTTATACACTTTGTTCAGATCATTCGGTCTCTTATACGCTGTAATACTAATCAATAACTTTGAATAAAATATTTTCATAGACTTATTCGAACCGGCTAAAATTATTCACCGATTCGAAAGCGATTTCAGGTCTAGGGGGCCCACCGTTCTTCGACTAGCTGGAGCTTACCTCGGATAACAAAATCGATCTTTTTCACTTTCTATTATTTCTTCCGCATTTCCACTGGAAATAAAAGAAATAAACCAGAGTATCCAGGTCACATCGAGGCGAGGAAGATAATCGGTGGAATTACCTAGGCTTGTGTAGTACATGGAAATGAGATCAAAGCCTCGACCAATTTACATTGGATTGTAAAACCGATTCCAATGTTGACTCGGATGAATATCATCATAGATATTGCAGTACGAATTGATTAATAGTAGAAAAATAGATCAATTCAATATTGATATTCTTTAAATATCTGAGGATAAAGTGATAAATGTGAACCACGCGAATTGGTTGATTTTATATCGGTCTGGTGGATATTAGTCACATTAAGTTGACATCACGGGTCTAATCGTGTAAAGGGAAGCACAAAAATGCCTCTAATCCTCAAGCCCCGTAAGTGAGGCATCCCCCGACGTCCTAGATTCAAGTTTATCTCCGCAGTCAGTCGACCCTCTGCAATCCCGACCACAGTGTACAAAAAATAATGGTAATACATGCGAGCTTTTAAATTTCACCGTTAATGTTACCCACGTTCCGCGTTAACTCGGTCCGCAAAGTGCTAACAAGTTGAAACCAAGAGACGGTAGTTGATATCTAACGGTCGATTGTTGTTCCAGAATTTGGGAACTTTTGTCAAACTTGGCTACATCATGCTGATCGTTACGCTTGTTTTAATGTTCTGGACGGCTACGGTCAGGATGCACGAAATCCAAGTGCAATATCCCCCGTGCTTCTTCAACCCGCTATGTAGCTGCTCAAAAGCTATTCCTGACCTAGGAATAGTGTCGTGCTACAACGTCCCTATGCCCAGGATACCCCAGCCGATAAATTCCTCAAAAGTTTTCATACTCAAACTAGAAAATAACGGACTGCGTTCGCTGCAGCCGCAGTTTCTCATCCATACAGGTACAACGATCGTAGCTCTGGTTCGGTAGACTCTAGGCACGACTCATTCACCGTTATTAATATTCTAGGTCTGTATAAACTGCAGATCAAGCACAATCTTTTGTCAGATATACCGGACGAAGCATTCCTAGGGCTTGAAAGATCATTGTGGGAATTAGAGCTGCCTTATAATCACCTGATTCATGTGCCCAGCCGGTCTTTCAGACATCTGCAGAGATTAAGGCTTCTGGATTTAACAGGTAATTCCGTCTGAATGGAATATAATCCTCTAAAGCTGATCTGTGATAACGGATTCGTTTCGTTTCAGGGAACCGAATATCTGAGATCGCACCTGATAATTGGAGAGGGCTCAACACTTCGTTGCAGACTCTCAGATTAGGAAAAAATTTTCTGGATAGACTCCCGGCAAACGCATTCAGCGGTTTAACGTCACTAGAAGTTTTGGACCTTCACGGAAACAGTTTGCTGGAAATTGACTCGACGGTCTTCAGAGACGGGATAGATTTCCTCACGCATCTTTACCTCAACGATAATCAACTGTATAATGTACCGTACGCGCAGCTATCGACGCTCAAGCATCTGCGATACTTGGATCTTAGCTACAACAGGATATCGAAAATGCTCAATCCACAAATTGAAAATGATATTCGCGGACTCCAAATGTCTCTCGATATACTGCGCTTGGACTACAATCAGATCAGCATGCTGGTGCCCGGTGCCTTCCAGCATTTCCGTAAAATCAACAAAACGTATCTCGACGGCAATCCGCTGACTGTTATAGAGGTACTTAGTTTTGGTGATCGATGCTCTTGTAAGGATCGGAGACATCGAAGTTACATTCTTTATGTTTTACAGGACGGAGCATTCAAGGATTCTAAAATCCGTGAATTGTACTTGAGCGATTGTGACCTGATGGAGATATCGCCTCCGGTCCTTTTCGGGCTTGAATCTTCTCTGGAGTTACTGGATTTAACTGGAAATAATATCACAGATTTTCCGAAACATATGTTCAAGGATTTCGATTATCTGAGAACGTTTCTATTCAGGGAAAGTAAAGTCGAGCCGACCACCGCACCAGGTAGAATTTTATTCGAGCCGGGTCGCAGCGCGAATGATCGTTGAAAATTTCAAGCGAATTCAATTTATTCTACAGGAGAGGTGTTCAACGATTTCCAATACTCTTTGTACAATCTGGATCTGAGTGGAAAGAAGAGTCGCACCACGTCATTGCAAAGTTTGAAGGAAATGAGGAATCTGCGATTCATATCTCTGTCGCGAATGCCCACGTCAACACTGTCGCCTGAGGACTTTGCGGAATTCGGAATGGACTTGAAAGAGCTTAGAATAGTTCAGAGCAGTTTAGATACCATAAAGAATCACGCGTTCAAACATGTGCGAGGTATCAAGTACCTCGATTTCTCTGAAAATGCAATTTCGACGATCGAGGAAAACGCGTTTGCAGAAGTGAGTTTGAAACTCACAAAGTTCGAATTTATCCAATTGTTATGGGTTTGCATAACTTCTAATGTTTCACGAATTTTTACTGTTTCACGAGTTTTTACTCGAATAAATATTTATTCTTTCGATTTCTTTCGATTTTAATTCTCCCTGAGGTTTGTATTAAACACTCGAATTGAGTGACTCTCCTCAGTCAGAGATATTAATTAATTGATTGATTCGTTTAGTCCGTTTAAATTCCAACTGTAACGATACGAATGATAGAGTCTCCAAAAAAAAATTCTAATGTTTCATTTCCAACAGGTTGGCCATTCTCTACTGACGCTACAGATTTCCCACGGTTTGTCTTCTTCGTACACGAATCTTCCGGCCGCGCCACTGAAGTCGTTAACGAATTTGCAACATCTTGATTTCAGTAATAACAAAATACAGAATATGCCAGAGACCGCGTTTCATTTTCTGAAAAGAATCAGACGCATCGATTTGCAGGATAACAAGATACAAAGCATACAGAAAGGTACCTTCCAGGTACGACGGACTGATCCGATTGAATTTGATTTTCTAAAACAGTGCATCAGCTTCACCAGCCATGAAGTTTGATTTTTATTTATTCTAGGGAGACATTCACTCGATTCTGGACGAGATAAATCTTGCCTTCAACGAAATCAAACAGATTGGAACAAATACTTTCGTCGATCTCCCTTCCTTGACTATCCTAAACTTGCAGGATAATGGAATCGATAAAATTGAGCGACGAGCATTCATGAATATGAATCGGTTGAAGTACATCAATCTTCGAGGCAACAAGATCAAGGATATAACCGACGAAGCTTTTCAGGTAGCCCCGTTGCTTCTCTTCTTAAAATCACCTTTTGAATCCTGCTAACGATATTTCTCCAATTCATAGAATTTGCCTGATCTAGAATTGATCGACTTGGCGTACAACGAATTGATAGAATTGGATTTCATGTCCCTTGATCAAGTGGGAACGCTGTCTTCCTTCAAGGTGAACGCGAGCCATAATAAAATTGAAAAGTTATGGATAAATAGCACAACTTTTACACCGCCGACGAATAGTGAGTACGATCATCGAGTTGAACCGAATCATTTTCATTTTTGTCGTTACGCTCTCTTTCATTTTGTCTGCAGTCGGAGGAAGCATCCAATCGAATATCAAAGTTCTAGACTTGAGCTACAACAACATCTCTGATATAATGAGATACTATTTCCGACCCATTGAATTTTCGTTAACGCACCTTCATCTCAGACACAACAAACTATCGAACGTGACGCAGAACGTTTTTGGGAATATGCCTCATCTCCAATGGCTGGATCTGAGTTTCAACAGTTTGATGGATATCAATTTTGACTGCTTTAAGAATACGAGAAACCTGCAGGTCGGTAATCGAAGTGAATTGGGATAGACGAAAACGGTGCCCACATGAGACAATAATTTTATTTTAAACAGATTCTGCTAATGGCCTGGAACGATGTATCAGAAATTCCCATGGAATCGTTCAGACCCTTGAAAAAGTTGCGGATAGTCGATTTGTCGCATAACAAACTGCGAGCATTGCCGGATAATTTATTCACCGAGGGAAGTCTGGAGAGCCTGGACCTCTCCCACAATCAGTTCATGCGACTTCCGATGAAAACCATGAGTCCGTCAGCCGCGGCGTCCCTATCCAAGCTCGATATGTCTTGGAACGTATTGACTGGACTGCACAATACCGATGCCATATTTAGACTTAGGGTAGGAATCGCTATGAATCGTCATAAGAATGTAAGAAATGACGAATCGAACGGTCCTGTAACGAGAGCTTCCCACTTCCAGGACATAACATGGCTCGATTTATCGTACAACAGATTAGTGAGGCTCGACGACGGAGTATTTTCAGATTTGGGGATGTTGACTTTCCTCGATCTCAGCCATAACAAAGAAATAATACTGGAAGCTCACGGTAGAACTTTCCACGGCCTGGAAGACACGCTCTTAACTCTCGGGCTCAGTAACATGTCGCTCTACGTCGTGAGTCTATCAGACCGGATATTTTCATTGAAATTATACATCGCACAAATTAATATCAGTGCAATAATTTCTCAGATTCCAGAACTGCCACTGCATCGTTTGAGGACGTTATACTTGGCCAATAACAGACTCTCCTCCATACCGTCGGACATGGCTTCGAACATGACTTCCCTACGCCTCTTAGATCTCAGCTACAACGAGCTGAACGCAGTGCCCTTGATAACTCACACTCTGCCTGAGCTCAGGACTTTGAGTCTTGCTGGGAACCCGATCACCACCATTACCAATACGAGCTTCCTGGGGCTGGCCGACAGTCTCGAGGAGCTTGAAATTCGACGACTACCTCTGAACGTGTTCGAAGTACGTAGATACTTTCGAACTTTAAAAGTT
Organism: Euura saliciscinereae; assembly: GCA_018420115.1. Lineage (NCBI taxonomy): Eukaryota > Metazoa > Arthropoda > Insecta > Hymenoptera > Tenthredinidae > Euura > Euura saliciscinereae. The sequence goes on along the minus strand of JAFFZH010015580.1, from coordinate 76,145 downwards.
CAGCTCGATATAGTGATTGATATGAACATTTTTTCAGGCCGGAGCATTGTGCAAAGCCTCGAAACTGCGAAGCCTGCACATATCGGTGTATAAAAATGTGAAAAACTTCAACTTACCAAGCATTTTGGAGTATAATCATGGACTGAGGAGTTTACACATTGAGGTAATACGTGAATTGAGTCAGAGGTAACGAATAGACATAATTCTGGGCAATCGTAGGTCAGCCACGAGACCAACTTGGAGCTGGAGATGAAGGGCAGGTTCCCGGCGAAGCTTTATAACATGACCATTAGCGGACAAGCTCTGACGACGATACACAAGGATATATTCCAGGTATGGGATATTCGATAATGAATGAGTAACGGATTAAAAATAAAAACTCTTTCAGGGCATCCGAAATTCTCACTTAGAATTCACTCTCTACAATACAAGCGTGAAGATGGTTCCTCGCGAGATATTTACCGCCGCCGGTAGTGCGAGAAATATAACGATTGACTTGTACGACAATAGCGTGGCATCGGTCGGAAATCCTTCCTCCGGTTACAAGCCCGGTGTCCCCGGCAAGACTTTCCTCACGAAGCTCAGTTTTTCTGGCAGTTATTTGACCTGCGACTGTGATATTGGGTGAGTAGAAACTGAAAAATTGCACATCTTCGTGACAATGATATTTTGTTGCTATTGTTCACCAGCTGGGTCGAAATGTGGCAGCGAAAGCAGAGACAATACTACGAAGACGAGTGCGGGACGTATTCTGATCACATGACGGAGCCTGACGACGATGATAAATATAATTGCTGGGATAACGGGTGGGATGACGACTTGCGCGAGACTTTTTGTACGAATAAAAACAACATGTCTCTTCTGGACGCGCTCAAAACTGATCTAGAATGCGGATGGGGATCCGCCGATTCACCAATTTTGACAAATCTATTAGCGATCTTTTCGATTCTTGTCGTAACTCTATTTTAACATTAACTCGAAAGTTTATTTTCTGAGTCATTCGATAGGCAGTACATCGTGTTAGAAGATACTCTTCATATACTCATAGCAACTAATATTATTCTTGTTCATTGAACTCAATCGAATATCGTAGAAACAATTCACTCATCTTTTATAAGAAATAAATGAGTTCAAATATGTATTGATAATTTATAATCTTATATCTAATTATTGGTGTCTCAATCGTCAGGAAATATTCACTTAGTATAATAAATGTTTATAAATGTTAGCTCGTGAGAATTATGCTATGGCTAATGTACACAAAACGATAATGATCAATAAGCACTACACATCTCTCTTTAGATCATAGTCATCGATATTATCTCTTACAAAATATCACAATAAAGTTTACAATTTCACTACGTATAATTATGGAGTAACATATCTTTACAAAAATAATTATCACAAAATACGTGTATAATAATAATAATAAGAATAATAATAATAATAAAGAAAAAAAAACCTTAAAAGGTAAAAAAAAAATATGTATAAAAACTTATGGAGGAAAACTATGTTCACAAAAATCAACTGAACAACATAATTTTTGTCAAAATTTCAATCACCATGTAGATAATCGGGGTGATAATGAACCCGAATATGAATACGAGACAAATATAAATGGTGAGGAGTTGTAATCCGAGAACCAGATACTTGACGAATATCTGTTGTCTGTCCGAAGTGCTTGTGATATTGATCGCCTTGTCCAATACGAATCGCATGATGTAGAGAAAGACCTGGAACAGAAATTGATTGTATATCGATCGATCAGAACTCCAAGACCCGATTCGGAACGTTATTCACCTCCGCAACGGGAGCGATGTTCACTATGATATAAAACAGAGCCAGTAGAGCTCGACCTGTGGATTGTCCCATCAAACTTATAAGAGAAGCAAAGGAGTACTCGGATTTTGGAGTCCCGTGGGTCTCCTGATACCCCGCAAGATAGTCGCGGATATTAAACAGCATATTTTGCTCCCGTTCTTTGGCCAGTTCCTCTTGCAAACTTTCTAAAAATTGAATTTTCGGAATTATTCATCCAAGATCGATAGCGATGGGAGTAAACGAGTTATCAACTTCACCCGTTACGTCTGGGAAGCCGCTGTTCCACCCTCCGTAACGATTAGAGTTCGCCATGCTGTAGAGATTCCTGCATTTCCATTCAGCGGCATTGACTTTGTGCGCCAGGGTCTTGGGAATGGTTTCGGTGTCTTTCCAATCTCCAGACTTGTCGTATTCTTGACACAACGTGTTTAACACTTTTGCAGACATCAGATCGTTCTCCGAGTTCGTTACGGATGCTTGAACAGCTTCGGGGGCTGGTGGCTCCTCGGATAAAACCTGCGCAGTTGGATTATAGTTTTTCACATTCTTACAATTTGGATTAACTCGATGATATTCACCTTCTCGCTTCTCCTATGCTTGTTCATTTGCAAGAGGTATTCTAAGGTGCGCTGCTGTTTTTGACGTTCAGCGACTCTCGACGGAGTAACCGATACTGGGATTTGAAATTCTTGGTCTACTGGCAAGGATTCATTTCCATACATCTTTGCAGAGGATATGTGATTTCATTCGAGATTGGAAGTGTATCAAATTTGACTGATAAATTTATTGTAGAATACTGGATCTTGTCGGAGTTGACATTTTTCTGGACTCACGACGGAAACATTTGAATTTTCCTGATTTAAACTGACTGTAAACAATTTCAGGTAGTTCAAATTTTACGAAAATGTACGGGATGAACTATAAAAATGTGGCTTTTGAATTGGGTTTTTATAGTATATGAGTTTTTTTGTTTTTTTTTTGTTTCGGTAGACGGATATACACAAATTGATATTCGTTTAATTAAATATATCTATATACATTATAGGTACATCCTGGTGTATAAATTCAATCACTGTACAACAGCGGAGTTAAAACACTTTCAATACTGTTCACAAAAATACATGATACAAATGAGTTTATAATTATGTAAACATACAACATTCATTTACAACCTTACACAGGATGAGCTTGCAAATAAGACAATGTATTTTGCTAAAGTTTGCTTTCTTTTTCACCTCCTTCTCGACACAGCCCTTGGGATAGTTGTTATTATAATACATATATACTATTGAAGAACATTACGATAACATTTTTATCATTGTGATCATATCAATTCTTTTTTAATTTCTTTTTCTTCAATTTTTGTATTCTCTTTGAAATTTTTTTCTACTCAACACATCTCGATACTCGTTAATTGATTTTGTTCGTGTCTCAAATTTGTTCATAGTCCTTTATGCTTCTATTTTGTACAACTTTGTTGTATACACAAGAATAAATCTTGTACAATTATTCAATCTTACATCTATTACAGTTCAGAGAATATTAATACTCGATTTAACAAACTGATAACAAACAAACAAAAGAAAAATGAAAATAAAAATAACACAATGATGATTTTATAGTTTAAAAATGCTTCGATTATTCGTTCGATGAAATAAAAATCAGCCTAAATTATTCGTGATGACTCTTTAATACTGTATAGATTAGAGACTGATAGCTCCATACAGTTGAATAATGCAATCCAAATAATCAAGTTTTTCTCTAAACTCGTTGAATAATTAAACGAAAAATACAGTTGGTACGATACAGTCATTTTTATATATATATTTAAATACTTATTTACGTGACATCACAGCAGTGTAAATAAGTTTATGATGAATAAACTGTCCTTTGAGATGATGAATTGTGAATATTATTAACTAGACGATTTATTAATTAACATAATACGATCATTGAGATTGAGTTCTATTTAGTGTATAGTTATTATTTTTTATTTTTTTTTTGTTTTTTCTTTTTCTTGCAAGATTAACGTAGACCAATTAGTAATACATCAGTTCTTCAAAGAAAAAACCTATTCCTACAAATGATATATACACCGATGAATCGCAGCGCAGGACTGTGAATAAACACCTTTAAAAACGAAAATCAAGAAAATGTTATACTTATTTAATTTTACACATCTAGCAGTTATTTGGGGGCGATTAAGCCGCAATACAAATGATTGAGAAATGCAATCTAGTATATGGATAAAATCACAAATTAAGATGGCTCACAAATGCAGAAAAATCAAAATTTCATATCACGAAAACTAATTTAATTATCAAGCCTCGATGAGCCATTGCTGTAAAAATAATTATCAATCTATGTATGTTAACAAACTAATCATTAAATAAAAATTACAGATTAAAACGCGAAATACATCTACGTGATGTAATACATTGATTTGTCTCCAGCTGCCAAATAAAAATATTTGAATCAAATTTTTCAATAATTTGACGCCAAAAAAAAAGAAGTAAAATTATTCCATGAAAATAATTTCTCAACAAAAAGAAAAGTAACACTCATTCGATTATTAACAACAATGATTTTTTCTGATTTCATTTATGAATCATTAATTATTATTATTATATTATTTTTTTTTCAATATTAAGTAGTCGTTAACAAATGTGCCCTGCTCTTCGGTCGAAGTACAATATTATAATATACTTAAATTCGTTCAATCAGGAGATGCCCTAGAATTTGTACTTAGCGAAAAAATATAAATTTAATTCTTAAGATAGAGTTCAATAATTAAAATACAATTTTTTTTTTCTTTTATTTAGCTCTTTTTGATTACTTAGTTTTCGATTTTCTAAAATTATACGTGAATTTATATAATTTAATGGATTTATATTTATACAAAAACTGGATGGATATCGATTTTATACAGTTCAGTGATTTAAAATATCATTTATCTCAAAACGTTTTTCTTTAATTTTAGTCAATTCTTAGACTATGCGAGAAAATTACTTCATAGCTGTTCGACGAGCATGACCACACATGTATTATGAACACTAGAACAGGGTGACTTTTCATTCTTTACATTTTTTTCTCTTTCTTTTTCGTTTACATGCATGAATTGATAAAAACAGTTAGGGCATTAAGCCACATTGAAACACCACTCTCCCGATATTGTGCATTAATCGTACAATGTGTAATGTAAATTTGAGTAATTTTTCGTTAAAACTTTTGTCGACTTGTCTTTCCGCTGCGTATTGATAACACTGACTAACGCGGTGAGGATAAAAATCCATTGAATTGAGGAAGCAATTTTCGTTCCGTTGGGTTCTTTCGGTGTTATCGTTACCTTGTAAGAATGAATGAATTACTTAAACTAGATATTTTTTTTTTACAGCGACGCCTTAGTGAATAATAGGTCTCTGTGCTTCGTTCGTATGTGCGAACGGAGCGTGTCGATTCTGCTGTACGTTGCCGGACAGTACGGGCAAAGCGAGCGTTGAGCGGTGTGGATATGGAAGTGATGCCATCTGTTCGTTACCTGCTTCCCACACGCCCGGCATCGCCATAGCGCAGGACTGCTCAGCGAGACGGCGAACATCTCGTGATAAGAAAGTCCGACGGGAACGCTTGGAATGGAACCTGGAAGCCCCAACTCTCTGATAAATATTTGTACATTTTATTTGTATGTTAGAATTCTGTAATTATGATAATTACACACCTTGGACAGTATCAATCATCGCACCAAAATATCGGAGAAGAAACATCAAGCCTCATTATTCTCATGCATCATATCAGAATAATTACACTTATACCAGACCCACTCGGCACAACATTCTAACAGACCCATTCTCGCTAAACAATTCTCACTCTTCTAAACACAACGAAAGGAGACTGCAGCGTATCTAGAAATACACGAAGATACGTAGATTTCATTTGGGAAGAGAGACGATGCGAGTCGCACCACTTTTGATCGGTGATAATACATAAGACAGATTCTCAATTTGAAATAAATGTATATTATTCGTTAATATATTACATCTTTCATGTTACACGTCATTAGAGCCTCTATGGTATTTACGCTGTACTAGAGTTATCTCACATTACGTAGACGATGGAGAAAAAAAATTATGATTGGAATGAAAGTATAATTTATCGTTAAATATTCTGATACAAATAGTACAAAATCAACTGATAATTAAAAAAAGTTATAATTATTATTGCTTTCCAAGATGGAAACTAGCTTAATCATTTTATCAGTCTAATTTTCTTGTACCCACTAGTTAGTGTCGATAAAAAAAACCTAAATGCAGAAAATTAGTTTTTGGCTTAACGCGACGGAGCGACGACCGTGCGATTTTTGTACCTCAAAGAATAAAAGAAAATCGAATAGAATAAATTTAATCATTGCGATAAGAAATTGATTCAGAACAGAGAAAGTAAAACAATAGTTGGCATCGGTAACGTTCCAAAGTTATCTAATAGTAACAACACCTCGATATTCTCGATACAATAAATAACAGTATTTATCTATTTATTTATAATTTAGAATCTAATTGTAATTGGCAAGTTTGCTCCCGGTGTATATCGTATATGCTAGTATAAAGATGGGTGAAAAATATACTCTGATTAGGAAGAGAGATTTGGAGCTAATTATTTTGTTTTTTGTTTTTATATTCTAATTAATAGGATAATTGATGAATGTTTCAGACGTTATTATACGTGGGCATGTTTGGCACGTGTGTGCGTTAGGAGAGTGTCGCTGCGTGTATAAACAGCTGGACATAGTCGGCAAGCATACTTTCCTGGATAATGAACGTAGTAATGATTTCTTACGTTAGTAACGATCTTACCACACAGCGAACACCTCCTTCTCTCGTCGGAGTTACTAACTCTTTCAAATATCTGTGATATCCTCCAGTTTTTAAGTTCTGTAACAATTAAGAGAAAAAAAATACAAATTACGGTGAATTGTTCAGTTTCATACGTTATTTTTATACAACGATTAATTTTTTATTTTATTTCATTTTTTTTTTGTTCTTTTCATTACCTATTTAGACTTATATTCCATTCATACTTGCATGTTCCTCAATAACGGCACGTTTTCTAACATAAAAATAATAATCCAATCGGTCATCATTTTCTTTTCTTTTTGTTTTATATAAATGAATCTGTACACAAGCTTATATCGTGATAATTTCATAAAGTTTATTGAAAATTTTCATTTCGTGTTTTTTTTTTTCAATATCGTACAAACTTAAGTTAATGATTTTGGTTCGAATATACTTTCTAAAGAACTTTGTGCGGAAGACTTAATTAATGTTACTGTAAATCATTAGCACAGACCTTTGAGGCGAGTATCGATATCTCAGAGAAGAATCCCTTTCGACGGTCTGTCCTAATATTTTCACACGTTACTTTTTTTTGTTTGTATCTGCGAATTTCGATAGACAAGTTTTTTTTTCTTTTTAATGCTTCGTTTTGATATGCAATTTCAAATGATCAATTCTTGTGTAAATATTATTGCATATGAGACAAGTGAACTGTACTGGATTGTGAAACTGGTTGTGATGCCATTTGTTGCGAACCGTTTTCCCGCACGTTGTACAACCGTAGAGCGTAGGAGCACCTGCATAAGGCTTGGGGAGCTTGTAAAACAACTGCGTTTGGTCAGCGGCGCGTTGATGCGAGCCGGCCACCACTCTCCCCAGCCCTGCAAGCAATACTTTTTAAATAGTCGTCGGTATATCGATGCAACAGACAAACACAAAACACAAAACACATAGACAGATATAGATATTAACGATCCAGTCTTAAAACTATATTGGTAAAAATACTAGGGTTTTTTTTTTTTATAAAGATCTGGAAAAATGAAACAAACGGTCAATTAACACACAATTATGTTTAATCAAAAAATTAGTAGAAATACATTAAATGCACATGTGGTTAATTTTTTTTGTTGTTTTTTTTTTCATTCATATTATCTACATTATAATTAAAAATGTATAATGAAATTGTTTTTTTTTTTTTAACATAAGGATTATGTTAGAATTATAATAATAATAATAAGTTTTATATATTATTTATTTTTATTTTTTTTTGTTTTTTTATATATATATTTTTTTTTTCATGTAGTAAAATGGGTTATTCCTTAATTATATATTAGTTATCTGCATGGTCAGAAATCCTATTGTACGTTTCGAGCCAAAGTTTATATATTGATTTATTGTATATATAGTAAAACGATGTGGTATTTTTTTTTCTTCTCTTTTTCTCTCGGTATCCGGTGTTTTTTTTTTTTTTGTTTTTTTTTATACGTGATAGAAAGACTTTTGTTGTTGTTGTTGTTTTTGTTGTTGTCGTTCAATAAATGTTTTTAGATGTAATTAATGTTTACTAGGGTACGGTAGGTAGCATAAATGTAGCGTAGTAGCTCTAAACTTTCATTAGCAATTTTTTTTTTTTCTTTCTTTCTTCATTTTTGTTTCTGTTTGTTTGTTTATTTCTCTTTTTTTTTTATATGTTATGTATAGTGCCGCAGAGTGTTTTGCTGCTGCTGTTTCAAATATTACGATTTACAGCACATGTGTAGTAGTTTCCGGTATAGTAAGTAACTGCAAATGTCATTAAAAACTTTAATAATAATAATAATAATAATAATAATAATAATAATAATTAATAAGAAGGCGAAGACGTAGAATTTGAATAGAATAAAAAGTTTAAATTCAAGAAAAGATTCTTTCTCTCTCTTTCTCTGCTACCGACTTATAAATCTATCGTCTCAATATTTCAAGAGATGCGATTGAAAAAAAAAAAAAAAAAATTTAAAACAAAAATGATTTAAAAAGATTTGGGCGGTAACAGATAATTATTATTATTCTTTTTTTCTTCTTTCATTCTTACTCCAAAAATGAAAGAAAAAAGAAAAAAAAATTTATTCACTCTCCTTGAAATAATCTTACGAGAATATACAACTTCCCCGCAAATAACATAACGTATATAATTAATAATAATAATAATAATATGAAGATATATTATATAATTAATTGTAATTTGTATATATTATTATATAAAGAGATATTAATAATAGTATTTATATTTAATATAATAATGTACAAGGAGCTAGGTGTTATCACTCAACAAGATCTCTACGCGTTAAATGAATCGTTAACGTACCCTTATCCTATCATCTAAGCCTAGACCCTAGGTTACACCTATCCTATTTAACTACACTCATAATGTTCTCTTGCACAGCCATAGTTTCCTTCTTTTTCTCCGCACTATCGACAGCTTCTTTCACGTTCAAATTAATTTTTCAATCTTTTAATTTTCTTAATTTGCCTAATTATCTCAGAATCACACTCCTCGTTCATTGTCATTAATTTACAATTAAATCACCCTTTTTTTTTGTTTTAACGTATCTAAAACGTATCTAATACTCCTTTCTAATCTCTTCCCATTTCCGCCCGATCTCAAATGTCGTGGTATCACATTTCCTATGTACACAAATAGCTAATAAATTTCAAATGAATGACCATCTCCGAGCCTCTGCTCTTGATGAATTTTTTTTTTTTTCTTTCGTTTCTTGACAATCGAAAACTTAATATAGTTATTATTGAGAAATAACGCCTTGCTCCATACTATCGCAATATTGCACGATTTCATTAAATTCTTCTCAATTTCAATAAGGTGTTAGCACCAATCTATTATATCACAATGTTCCACTCCACACCACGCAGTTGTAAATATATAAATACCTATATGTAGTAGTAATTTTTATAATCAATAAAAAGGTTTTTCAATATAACAGCCAAGGAGCCTGCGACAGTGCAAGCTTTTTGTTTGTTTTTCTTATCTTTTCTTTTCATTATTTAATTTTGTTTTTCTGAAATCTGTGCCGAGTATTTGTTTGTCAAACAACATCAACGATAACGATTATTGGAGAAAAAAAAAACAAAAAAAACCGAAGTTAATCGAAGAACAATGCGGAAAGAAATTACCGTTAATATATCCAAAGAGAGAGATACAGCCATCTAAAGTAGATCTTAAACTCTCTTATTATTTTCATTTTTCTTCTATCGTCCGACAAGTTATACTTTAGACAGCGTTTTACTATGAATTGAACAACGTAGTATGAAATATACTATGAATAAAGATTATCAAAACGTATTACACAAACAACATGGATTAGGAGAAGTGGTTGATTTTCTCCGTTATTTCCCATACATATATATACATAGAAGAAATAGAATTTATAAAGAAAAAGTGTGAATTAAAATAAAATAAAATAAAATAAAATAAAATAATTAAACGTTCACGTTCCACGTTAGCTTCAAACACCCGGCAAATATTATTTGGTAAATTGGATTATGAGCAACTGTGGAATAACGAATATATCTACAGTTCATTGTTTGACCGTGTAGAAATTATACTTTAAGACAACGAATAATATGTAAACGAAGTAATAAAACCAGCGTATGGTATGCCAGGGGTAGGCCTATGGTGCACCTTTACTCTTTTTGACATTTCTTTCATTTTTTTTTTCATCGATTGATTAATAAATTAATTCTCTTTCTCTTATACAGTTGTATATATATGCTCTCTCAATCAAACAGTAATAGAATATATAAAAATCATAAAACAGTAAAACAATATTAAATAAATTATCAATATATTATTGTACTTAATAATCTGCATAATATATTAATATTTTTCTTTTTCTTCTTCTGGTTATATATCATTTAAATTATAGGTATGTATGTAGCCATAACTATGCAAAGGTGTTTCTATTTCGAGAATTGTAAAGACAGAAACAAAAAAAAAAATTCATAATTAATCGATAGAATAAGAATCGACAGACAAGATAAACGGACTGAAATACCAGTATTCTGCATAATTTGAAAAATCGTGGCCCTTTGAATAGCTATTTTTGACTGTGTGTGTAATCATCATTTTCAATAATGATCGTAGTATATGTATAGGTCTTTATATATACATGATAAATGGTCTCCTTTTTTTTCGTTACTCCATGGGTTTTGTTTTTTCATGTTTTCTCTTATTAGACGCAAAAAGAGAAAAAAAAAGAAAAAGAAAACAGAAACGCAACCCCAAACCAATTCAAATATCAATGTGCAATGATGTCGTGATCATCTAACACCACCCCTTGGATAAATTGTGTTTTAAACGTTACTATCTTCACCCAATGTAGAATATAACAGTAGATTATATAAAGTATAAAATATAGTACTATAAATCATCCGATACAATTATAATTATTATGTTTTTTTTTTGTATTTTGTATTTTTTTTTGTTGTATTTTTTTTTCTTTCCTTTTTTTTGCCTACAGATTTAAGTCCCAATCGTGGAATGTCTCATGATTTCCACTATTTTTTTTTGTTTATTATTTATATATCAATTTCTTTTTGTTTTTGCTGCATTTAATGTTGCGGTGTGCAGTTTTCATTATATAGACTATAGGTGTTTCTTCATCCTCTGTGTTTTTTCTCTGTTTTTGTTTTTAACAAGTAACGTTTTATAGTCAAAGTTCATATTAGAGAGAAAAGAATGATTTTTTATTTCCATTGTTGTTTATATCTTCATTTTCAGCTTTTATTCTTTTTATATATTATATTATATTATTTTCTCTTTTTTTTTCAATATATATAAAAAATTGGCGACACATAGGACAGAATTTTCGTTGTTGATTAGTTATATTTTTTTTCTTCTTCTTTTTATAATAACATTTAGGGTGTAATATAGTATTTTAATATTGCTATTGACTTGAAAATTATATTCATAATCTAATATGAAATTCAACTAAAAACTTTTCAACAACTATTTTTATGACTCACCCTGCAAATCGAATGAAGTATTCATTTATTTTTAATTAATATTAGTATTTATATTAATTTTTTTTTCTTCCTTTCCATCCTTTTTTTTTTGTTTTTTTTTGTATTTTTTTTTTGGTTTACATTCTCTTCAATTTATTTGGCTGCCAACTTGCCAAACGCCACTCAGCAGCAAATAAGGGAGGAATTGGCACCACATTTGCTCCCAATTATTATTTTATTTTATTTTACTTTACTTATTATTTTTTTAGATTTTTTTTCTTCAATTTTTCAATTGCCATAACGTTTGGACCAAATATAAGGCTGCCCCTTCTTGGTCCTTAACACACATCGTTCGTTGATCAGGATCTTAAGCTCAACAATATTTTATATTAACTATATATATATTTTTTAATTTCGTAATGTTATTATTATTGTTATTCATTTATTCTTTTCTTTTTCTGTTTATAATTCATTTTTAAGCGTAGAACCTATAGATTTGGTGTTAAAAAATGACGAATAAAACCCTCTCTTGTTTCGGCGTGTAAAAAATAAAACAACGCAAATTGTTTGTTTATCACCTAAGAAAGAGTATTCATAGTATCATTGTTTGGAGCTAATGATAATGAACCGGCCATAAAATCATTAAGATCAATCTTTCTAGCTTCGGGGTGTTTGAATTTAAAATGTGTGCGCAGATTGTCACTACGAGTATACGTCGCACGACAGAGAGGACACTCAAACCTGCCAGGGAAGTGGACGTGGTAGTGGTTCCTGATGTGCGTCACCACCTTGCCGCACAGCTTGCACCTGTGAAGGTTGCAGCCGCCTGGCACCCGGTCAAACGTCAGCCGCATGTGCCAGGCTTTTGAACCTGCAACATCAACACAAGACAAGTCACTCAATTGCATCTTCCCCACCTATGCTCGCTACATTTTCTTTCTTTCTTTTTTTTTCTTTCTCTCATTGCTCATTGATCTAGATCCGCTTGACGCATTCATGTGGATTTCTTCCGCTCGCCGGAAGAAATTTACTAAAAACAAATTTTGCCAATTACATCATACGACATTTGATAAGATGGAGCGAATAATTTTTATCATCGAGTTACTTTATGGTACCACTAGAAAATAAGTTCACATGAATTGAAACGTCAAGAGAATGAATTAGATCAATTGCCTTAAGTATTGTACACCTAGTATAATATATGTATGTTTTCTGTTTTTTTTTTTTTTTAGTTAGTTTTAGCCACTGTTTTATATTGTGGTATCGTAGCCTGAAGTGATACTTATTATTCATGACAGCACACTAATTCTCTCGGTAGTTGATCAATCTTGAGATATAATTTTCAATTATTAACATTTTCATTATAGTTATTATTATTATCATTATCCTTGTTTAAATTCTTTTTTTTTTCATTGCTTTTCCTATATATCTTTATATACATATTAATTATACATTAATGAATATATATACACAAAAATTGGGAACGATAAGAGTACCTTTTGTTAAAGTAGTAGGGTCCTTTTGTTAGATTATTAGATTTCTTGTGAAGTGTCAGTTGCATGTAAATATATATATATATATATATTACTTGTGAGAGCGACAGATAGGGAAGAGATAGAGAAGAGATAGTAAGGGGGGTATAGTATAATACACCAGTTAACAACAACAATAAAAAAAAATATATTAAAATGATGATCAGAGTTAGTCCGAACTGATGAAAAAACCCGAAAAAAATGATCGATCGCGATCGATCCGCTGCGAAGCGACGAACGACGATTGGGAGCACACGGAAAAACAATTTTCACCAAACCCTCCCCCCCTCCCCACACCCCACCAACAAACACATACCTGTTAAAGTAAAATTATCATTTATTTTTATTGTTTTTTTTTTCTTTTTTCACAAATAGCCAGTACAAAAATATTACAATATACATTATAATATTGTATAATCTAGATCGTTAATTAAATATCTAAAATATAAATTAAGCTTCAAAAGCAAATTAAATACTTATTCGACTATATAGTTGGGGGTATATTTTGTGTATGGCACATCACGGGGGTACATAGGTAACGAAGAATGCGTAATACGAGCGATTATTACATCTCTAAAGTACGAGATGATAGAAGGTTGTATTTGAATAGCCTGTAGTAGCGATTAGTGTGAATGACACCAGCTAAGATTCGTCGGTGAGATTCGTTCCGATAGCACTTCACACGAACTGATTCATCGACCGAAAGGAGAGAAGTTCGCGCGACGCACAGCATCGAGAGCGAGAGATGATTCTCGATCTTGAACCGGGATTATTAACGATCGCTGGGACTTTTCTCGATATCGGTTACACAAATCTATATTTCAAAGGGGCTGCGGTAACGTGCGTCGTTCGACAGAGACGGGGTGATACATGAAATGGTTTTGATAAGAATCTCGTCCAGGCGGATCTGCGTTTAGGCGTACGTTTATGCTTTGTTGGATAAACTGTATCATCTATACAACCAAGTATTTGAGATGATAATTGTCTAAAAAGTATTTTGGCGAATAATTTAAATTAATCATCTAGTTAGGTAAGATAGTCTAGACAAAATAACTACGAATGTTTACTTCTAATGTGTGCTTTAAGATTGTCACTTCTAGTGAATACAGTATTGCAAAATGGGCAATGGCAATTCTGGGATTGATGAGAGCGAATGTGATGCCAACGATTGCTAACCGATTTACCACACTGACGACAGCTGTACAATTGGGGACTGTAATCACCAGGTATGGGAATGAACATGTTATACCCGTTAGTCGCCTCTGACCCTCTCATTACCCATGTTTCCGGGGGTCGCGAGGGAGGAGGCATCCAGCAGGATAGCCGAAGCTCCGTAGCTGGTTGAGTTAGAAGGGAAATCCCCTCCTCTCTCTTCAGTGCGACATCACTGGCCAACACTGGAACAGAGAGAGAGAGAGAGAAGGAGAGATCCCCCTTAGCCCTTGGCAACACATGATCTTGATCTTCTAACAATCTCACGACTCACATTCACCCTTGTCATCAATCATTTCATTCACTTATATTTATGTATCAAATTAATTTCATCGACATCGTCGTGAATCTCTTCATGAATGAAGAGCGGCGATTCTGAATAATACTTGAAAACTTAGATTTAATCACACTCATTAAATATTAAATCTTATATTAGAATTAATTTCCTCGCCGCGTCAATGCTAGGACTGTGTCCAATTTTATCATTACCAGATAAATTTGTGCTTGTTTGCCTTCGTTATTTTATTTTTAAAATAGTATAGGACGTTGTCCTAGTATTGTCGCATGGAGAGTATAAGATTGGAAAAAACAAGTGAAACCTATATGAAGCTACTTGAGTATATGTATGTATATAAAAATGAATTATTTGATTTTTTTTTTAGTCTCGAATGTTCGTTTAGGTATTTTTCTTTGTGGAGTTTTGATATTTAGCCAAAAAATGTGTTACTGCTAACTATTTGTATGTTCGGATGTTTACGTTTAATGTGATCCTTTAGATTATCTAATCTTGTCCTGTGACAGCCGCACATTGGGCATACGTAATTTCCTGGATTATGCGTCAAATAATGATTTCTTAAATTTGATACAATTCTGCCGCATATTTTACATTTACTGGTATAGGTGTGCGGTAGTTTTTCAAAAAAATCAGACACATTTACTTTCTCTATATCCGATATCGGCACACTTTCAATGCTTGGAGGAGTAAAAAATGTCGAATCTGTAAATAGAGAAAATTTGAAGGTAAAAATGACCATCTGGAGATAAACAGAAAGAGAGTGAGAAAAAGAATAATAATAAAAAAAAAAAAAATTGAAATTAAAAAAATAAAAAAAATTTAATTGCGACGGAATGTATTTGGTCAGACATGCATAATCTAGGTATTGTACTGTTATAAAAAATAAACAAAATATGTATTATAAAGATTAAATATTGATTAGTCTTGTACTATAAAGGCACCACAAGAAAGCCTAAAATCCTGTTTAAATTAGCCTATTGGGCTTGGAGACTAGTTTATCAATGACTTGATTGAGCCATATTCTTTTCTTAACGACTCTAAATTCTTATTCAGTCTTCGACGTTTTTCACAACCTTTTCGTATAATACTGTTATTATTATCATTATTAATATTATATCCCTAAATAAATAATTATAAAATGGCAGTTAAAAAGATGAAAAATATATTATCAAAGGGTGCCAAAGGAGAGGGAAGCGAGGGGGAGACTTTTGGTCATTTGGAAATCGTCAGGGGGGGGGGGATCTGGAATATATTAATGTTTATCTTTTTCTTTCTTTTTTTCTTTATCGATTAGGTGTCGACGCCTGTAACGATTAGGTGAGATAGTCCGCGTTATCTTTTCCTAAAAATTGTTTCGCATCCAAAGGCATAAATGGCGAGGAAATATTTCCGTCTCGTATCCCATGTTTCAGCTTGATATGTCTTTTTAGATTGTCGGATCTTGTCAACGATATCAGACATATGTGACACTGATATTTATCAGGAAAATGAGATTTCATATGTTTTTTAACGTTGGCCACGCTCTTTCCGCAGATCTTACAACATTCCAAACCAAGGTGTGTGTCTATTTTATAATTGTCATTGTACTTTATGTCCTTTTCTTTTTCGCAACTTCCCGTCGATCCTGGAATATATAATATCCCCCATTCAATCTTCAACGTTATTTGTCAATATTCAAATTGAATCTACCAAAAAGTCCAGGCTCTACAAAATTTTATCTTTAGAGAAAATACATTTAATCAATTTTTATAGAGAACAAAAACATACCGAGAAAAAGACCTACTGTAATATATATATATACATATATATAACAATAATAATAATATATATAATAATTTATTATATTTTATAAGCACACACCTACTGTTTTTTTTGTTTTTTTTTAGAAATAGATTTATAAATTAGAAATAAAATAAATAAAGAATACTAATAGCAATACTTTTATGCTTACGTTCGGTTCAAACATCGTTAATTTGCCAACTGACGACGTCATTTCATCTTCGGCTCTTCTACTTATATATTTTCACACACTACATTGTCAAGACTGTTGCTAAATAGAACGCAAACCCATCACGACAGTGACTGATTTTCTTTTTTACCGTACATTTAATTTTTCTTCACTTCCATAGTTTATAGACGCATTATTATTATTTTTTTTTATCTTTACGTATTTAGATTATCCTTCAAAATCGACAGTGTCAAGTGATAACACCATGCAGCAAATGAACAGCGAATATAAGATAAGATAATTATGGGAATGATGATCGAGTTTCTTTTCTTTTTTTTTCTTTCTTTTCTTTCGCTAGGTACTTGATGTAGACACGGTAGGTATGCAAGAGAGTAGAATACAGGCATGCACCGGAAACCCCAAATTTATACGGAACTATCAAATCAGCAATTTATCATTGCACACATACCTCACGCACGCTTCACACGTACCTACTTATATACACTCTCGCACATTCATTTACTCGTCGGATGGTTACGCTTCCCAAGGATCTCCCGGCGCATCGCGCTACCCCAGTGACCGAACGATTCCAACAAAAGTTTCTATTCATTGCAACGTTGAAGTTTAAGTGAATATGCCTCGTGCCTGAACGTAAATGAATAAAGATAGCCTCGGGAGGGTCTAAAAATGTAAAATCATAACCAGAATATGAAATAAAAGAGAAATTCCTTGGCTATTGATCGCATAAAAGAGCGACAAATTTATCGATCGACAGAACAATGGGTTTTCAATTTCAGCTGGAAATTATTTGGTATTCGTGATCCAGCTAGAAAGCATCTTTGTTGCAATTGATTGAAAGATTTATGTGATCTCTTCGATAACTGGAGTTTCGAATGACGATAGATTCCTTGGAAGAAAAACCCCCGTTGATTATATTCGATACAGAAGAGTAATTTAATAGAATCAAACTTACGTTTCAACCCACACACAATCTTCAAATGTCGCAAGTATGGTCCATTTGCTTGTAGTTTTTTTTTTCTGTTTTGTTTTATTACCAAACGAAAATTTTTCAGGTGCTGTCATGATAACACACTTGCATAATTCTAACACACTGAATCAGCAAATGCACAATACCATCACCACAATACTAAAGTTTTTACATAATAACCTGGATCCTATTAATTTACAATTTGGCTACTCGACGTTCTTTGAAATAGAGGGACTTTCACTGTTATTTATTTATTCATTTATGTACTTGATATTCAGACATTTCTATTTTTTCTTTCGTCTATTTCGTTTTTAACAAGCATGCACGTGTCTTCCCTCCATTTCTTATCATCCAACATATTTCCTAACGCCAACAAATCTCATAAAAGGAGACTTTTTAATCGCGATCATAGATATAAAGTTTATTTTAAATTAAGATAAATTTTTACAGGTCAAATTTCAGCCTTGTGTAAATTTTGAAGAAATAAATTGAAGTGTAGGGTCATTCTCGTTACTTTAGTTACGTCTATTTTTATTTTTATTTCGTGTGAGATATGAATTTCTGTATAATTATAACGTAGGAAATATGTTAGATGATATTGAAAAATGATATTTTTAATGAGTTCAGATCTTACCATCAAGTCCGTCAAGCATTTCGTGTGGGTTGTGGTGTTCGGATGATTCTGTTCCTGGTACTCCGTCGCTGAGGGCACCTGGTGTCGGCACCCCATCCTCTCCTAAGAGACTTACAGGATGTCCCTGCGCATGACAATCATGTGATTATTTAGTCGTTTGAAACCTAATCAATGTAATTATAAATAGTAAAAATATGCTATTTGTATATAATCAATATTACCTGAGTTTCGAAAAACAAAAAAAGCTAAGATTCAACTTCTGGTAACTACAGTGCGATAAGTAGAAAAGTGGTTGAAAAAAATTAATCTTAGGTAAACAATAATCGTATTTATTAAGACTTTCCGATATAATAAATAACATATTACTTAAATACTGGAGAAAAAGAATGTCGACATATGCATATAAACTCTAATCGCACGGGTATCACGTGTCGAGAACAACTTTCGATACCTAATTTATAATCTCCGTTAAAATTCCTCCCTTGATGTGATATAAAAAATAAAATCCTACGCTTGATCCTCGGCTTGATCGCTATCAGTTCGAAATCACTTCGCCTGCAAGTGATAAACGAAATATTGATCGAATTTTCATAAAATCGTGTTCGACGCTAGCTGCCTCGAGCGGTGCCACTATTCGTGATTCAAGTCGACGGATGTAGACTTGAATATTTCTCTTAAAACCTATCACAACACATTTTGGCAAATATTGAAGAAAGTTTTACTAAACCAGTAGTATTCAATTTGATCTAATATTGTTCCGTTGCCATTCCGAGCCTACAGGCAAAAAAATATCCAAACTTCCCTAAGTAAAAATAGATTTTCAAAAAATCTAATCCAAGCTGCTTCTGTAATTTTTACAAGTGATGATACACGTATTCTTTTGATTCAGCCTCTTTAGCGACGCACAAATTATGCGCTTTACATTTGTTGTGATGATTGACTATCTCGAGTCTGAAATTCCCGTTACCAATAGCAAACGATGTACGAATTTCTGGGATAGTATCGCTCCACTTTCTGCAATATTTGCAGAACATTATGCGCAAATTTTCGTCATACTGCAACCAATTGAACAGTTCCAACCAGCTTGGTTTAAATTTGCCAATTCTTCTACTCTGAGAACCGGTAGGTCGAGAGACCGTCTCTCCCGTACTAGACTGTACGTTTCTAATACCCTTTCGCACCCCATTCGCATGGAGGTCTCTATATGAATGATCGACGCCCTGCGACCCGCCAGCGATCGTATGAAACTGAGCTACCGAACCGGAAGACCGTTGGGGTGAACCGTTAACGTTAACGTTACGAGACTTTGTATAAAATTGTTTATGAGAAGATATGTAAGATCCGACGGGACTGTTTGTTTGCCCATGATTGGGAAATAAGGCATCTGGCGCTCTCACTGAAAGGAAGCCTCCGGCCATGATGGCGGTTTTTCGTGATACACACGTTATGGGAGAATCATGATTGTTAGGATCAATCACGCTCTGATCGTCCATGGTTTCCTCACTCTTCCCATCTCTTTGAATATCCCACGCCACATTAGTCTGTCAACAGAGAAGGAAAGGACATGTGTTTAATCAACACATCTTAATTTTGTCTTCTTCAAAAGAATTAAGAAACCAATGGTTCGTTTTTTCTCTCTCTTTTTCTGTTCTCTACTTCGAAAATCCCTTCCTTCAAATGTTACTTTATATATTCATTTGGCGTGGCCGTAGATTCTTCGTATATTTCTATTTTCGGGAGCAGTAAAGAAACCATGTATCTCCCAAAGGTGAATCCAGCGTGTTCCTTCAAGTTCGATACAAAAAAAAAGTGTGATCCGGAGAGAAGGCTAAGTATTTCTCTACGACTCGAAACGTATTTTCTGTTTCAAACAGAACCTGGCAACCTAAGCAATTTAGATTAGGACGAATCGCTATAATCAGGGCGACGATGGATGTGTGTTCATCGTTCGAATGATACCAAGGACGCCATAAACCACGGCGACGATAAAAGAACGATAGGATTCTCTGTTGGCTGAGAGTGAGAGTGAGTTGATGTTTGTAAATACAAAGTCTGTCTAATTCATCACGAAGACTGTCTCTCTCTGTACATTGTGCAAGATTATCTATGCGATAGAAGCTCATATCTATGCTGTTTTATTTGATATAATTTGTCTTCAACAAATATTACAAAGATTTTGAATAATCAGAAAGTTCTGATGGCAACAATGATGATAATCATAGAGTTGTGATAAAATCGAGTGAAAAGATAGCGTCTACTAATCTATTCCTTTGAGGTAGACAGGTTTTTGAAAATTAGCAAACGAGCTACTCAGCGGCAATGGGAACTTAAGCAACAGCTCTTGGATTTCAAAATTAATCTTCGATCATGAAAAGTGCGAATTATCATGCGCATGAAACAGTTGTTCGAATCTAATTTTACATAGGATAAAAATCGCATAGTTGGTTGCATTGCCTGATCGTTCGGGGAAACGAATACTTTGCAGCTTTGGCGTAAGCTGCGTGCTGAATTTGAGTATTTTCCGTCATGCGAGTACCTAACATTGATTCGAGTAAATGATAAACAAAAAAAAGGTGAACTACTTACAGAAAGGGAGACGTTGTCATGGAAATCAGGCATGTGGTGGTCAATTTCTTGTTTAATAGGAGGCTGAGGCTGAGACGACGGAGTAATGGGTCTTCCGCCATCCTCCAAATCGCTACCCAGTGTATTATTTGATTTCGGAATAACTGGGGGACTTGATTTGTAACTACATTGAGAAGAAGCCTGAAAAGAAGAAAAACTATCTGTGTTAATTGAAATTTTAACAATTTTTTAGCGCCGCTTAGTCGCGTCGCAAAAATAATATACGTAGACTGAATAAAAAATTGAGCGGCAATGTTTGCCGATTCAATGACGCGAGAATCAATATTGAGGCAAAAGAATTTTCTTCCGTTTAGACACCCGATTAAATTCGCTCAAACACTGAATTTTTCGGCAATAGAAGACCGCCGAGTAAATAATAGGACGTGATATTTTTATCGATCGAGAAAATACAGCTGTAAAGAGAAGCTGAAAAATATCAAATACCGGATCCATAGATCCTGAATAAATTAAAAAAAAACTTTTTTCTGCTAAACAAGCTAATGCCACGTCGATGATAATCTTATCTCCGCTACCAGCTGTACCAAGATAGAAATATAGATGTTAAATTACATAAGAAAACTTTCGTTTGTAGAATTCGTAGATCGATCGATGCGCTTTTTACTCGTTGACGATGTTAGTTAATCAAAATTTACAGAAACGTAAAAATGGGCCAATTGGGGAGAATAAAAATCGAGTTTCAGGTCCAAAAAAGATCTCGTCGCGTTATCCGATGCTCAAAGGCTCCGCATCTTCTTCTTGAGTATCGTTTGTTACTTTCAGAAGCATGAAAGAGGTTTAAAAACAGTAAAAGGGGACCGACGAAGACCGTAGAGTCAAAATTCTTCTCCGAAAGCTGGACGATACGAATTTTGCTCGTCGGCACCCGCCCGTTGCATATGGAAAGTGGATCGGAGTAAAATAAAGATGAAAAAATATGTGTAAATAAAACTTACCTGAGAATCTGACAAAAATCTTTCGCTCGGCGGTCCGGTAAGCGAGACGTCGTAGCTCGTTGAAATCTTTCGTTTCCTCTTTTCTGGGTGAGACTGTAGATTGGGAGAGTCGGCGTGCCTCGTCGTATTCTGCGCCTCTGGTTCCGGCGACGGACTCTTCTCTTCGGTTTTATTATTTACACTATTATCAGTGAGTCCTCTGATTTGCAGGGCTTCCGCAGTCTTGAGGAACATCGGTAACAAATGTTGACTAACGTTTACTTCTCCCTTGTACATGAAGTGGAGCAACGCCTTCATTTCAGTATCGTTAACATCCTTCAAAAATATTATCGGATGAGGATGCGTATTCTGCAGGAATATATTCTCAAAGTACGGACTACAAGCCGACAATATAGTCTGGTGAGCCTTGAATGTTTCGCCGACGCAGGCCAACGTAACGTCGCAAAGTGCTTCGCGAGCTAGTAAAGAACTCAGGACGTCCGTCAGGTTGGCGGGATGGTTGTTCCACCGGAGGCAATACTGTTGGTCCATGTTGTCTATCTCCAGTCCCAGCCCTACAATCAAACTAACTCCGCTAAACGTTCGGTCCCCTGTACAGGTTTTGTTTTGTTTGTCCAACAGAGAAGAAGAAGAAAAAAGAAAATGGAGAAAAAAAAGCAACGATGTTATTTATGTTTGTGAATTTTATGTATATATATATGTGTATGTGTTTTCAAAAAACGTCGATCAAAGGCCCTAAGCCTGCGTGAATCGAGTGTTATAAACCGAAGGGTTGAATAGTAACTAGCCGAACACTCACTCTCCACAATCGTCTATTTCTTCCACACTGTGCAAACGTGCCACATTGCAATATAACTGTAAAACCCTTCAGGGTTCATGAGATTACTACACGTGTCAAAAACATTTTTGGTTAAACTCGACCTCGAATCTACTAGAACGCTATTGCGAATATATTTGAAATGCGACTAGTCGGACTATCGGCGAGGTTAGAGTGTGTGCAATGCGACGCAATACACACGACCCACGAATATGTTAATTGGTATGTTTTAGGAGTAAATGTTTTCGACAATGTCGCACTATTCGCGATGCTTGGTCGCCATTGTCGCCTGTGCATTTCTGGGTATACGTACGGCTGTGATTCGCGAAAAATAGAAGCCCACGTAGATCCGATAGCGTCCCGACGGTTCTACGCGGCGTACTTTGGCTCGTTATTCAGTTTCTATATTCCAACGTCCGACGTGGGCGACACGAGGCACTTTTATGTATCGTATTAAATGTCTAGCGTTTGTTGATATTCGGAGAATTACTCACCTTTCGCAAACTTTTTGCCATTACAACGCCACCCGACCCTTAACATCCACTGCCATATCAATCTGCTAATGCCTACGGCCTTATTTTTAAAATACTTTTGACCTTCGTGCATCTGCCGAACCAGCCAGCGAAAAGGGCGCCCAAATTCAAACCTCGGAATCGACGCGACTCCGCGCGGACACATTTATCACGATTATTATCGTGATTTACAACTTTTTACATTATTTACATATCGTAAATACATATTTACGTTTATTTCACAGACTTTTACTGCCTTGATATATCGAGCGAGCATTTTTTTTTGTTTTTTGGTAGACGATTTTTTACTAATTTTAACAACAACAAAAAAAAACTCTCCAACCGCTCAAATTCAAATAACGGTAAATCAATGATCGTCTTCTGGTCTTCATTGTTGATCTTCATTGTTGATCTTCGGTGATGAGGTCCAAGGTCGATCGAATATCACAGAAAAATCTAATGCGATATTGATTACAGTATAAATGAAAGAAAATTTAAAGAGAGAATAATTATTTCGAATATATCGAATATTTACAACAAGTTATTATTTTTTTTTTCTCTTCTTTTTCCTATCGGGAAGGAATCCAATCGATTCTTTACGAATGAAATATTCAACAACGCAACCGATTGACATTCTAGGTGTGGTAAAATTATGAACAATAGTAAAATCAACGCACGCCGTTTTAGTAGAGCGCATTGTTACCTGGTTTACTCAAATTCATGGACATGAAATTTTGGTGGCGACTCCTTAAAGCCGCGAGCCTATGAGACGCTGTGATGAAAATTGGCGGCAACCTGTGGTCCTCGGTCTTGAAATTGAAATTGAAAACTTTTTCCTTCTTCAAAGATGTTTTCGGTTCGATGAAAATCTTCAGTGATGAAAATCTCCTCTTTTACAAACTTTAAACATAAATTGTCTTCAGACTTTTTTAATTTTTAATTCTTAATTCAAAAACAATCAGCGCGTCGCACTTTTAATTATTTTCACAATATATATTATCGTTACCATCGATACATTGATTATTACAATTTATTACATCCATATATAAGAATTTATTTATCTATTATTAATTTATGCACTATCTAAAAAACTAAATTTTAAATACAACGCGAGTTAATTAGATATCGCGAGAGGATTACTGATTATTATTATTATTATTATTTATCGTTAGAACATCGAGATATGATCACGCGACACTTTGAAGCGACTCTGTATCATCGGTTGCACGACGCCGAGAATAATTGAGGAGTACGTGACGCACGGGGTGCAGCGTCGGGTAGATCCAGATAGCGTGTGAGGTGTACGCGATCGGGGTTGCGCACGGAGTGCACGCCGCGGAATGATGCAGGGATGTGTTGGCTGCAGCCGCACATCCCCTCTAATGAATGCACCAGGCATGTGCGAAGGATTTTATGTGCACCACCTCCGCCGCTGCCACCCTCCGAGTCGCCCGGAGTCGCTCCGGACCAACCCCCTATCCCCTATGCCCTATCAACGCCGCCCCGCGATCCGGGACTCGGGTGCAGGGTGTTCCTGGTCTCGCGTATCCATCCCCGACGACGAGGGTCTACGTTGATCGCGCTGCCCTCCCCGACCACCTGCAACTACTAAACGGAACACGGTCTCGGTGGTTCCGTCCCTTACGATATCCCTAGAGCTCGAAGCTGGCCGTTCTGCTCTACCCCGCGATCTGAACTCGGGGAGAAAATCTAACGGGGTATAATATACACGTATAATATAGCACAGTAGCAACCCTCGCGACGCCCTAGCTACCGTTGCCTTGCCTGCTTGCCTGCCTGCCTGCCCTCCAGGTAGGTATTGGTATATCTGTATACACTTTACTCGGAACTAACAACACTCGGCAACAGTTGATCCTTGAGCTCGTTTCAGAGATGTACATCCTATCCTCCTGACTTACCCCCAATTTTATATCATCGTTGGGGAACTAAATTAGAGGAATATCTTCTTCTATATCGTCGAATTTATGATTCAAAAATCAAAAAAAAATTATTTTTCTGGATATCAAATAGTTGTGATTAATTTCTACTCTCAAATTGAGTGTAGAGCTTGCCCCCTGAAAATCTCTGCCTAATTGGCAATTCTCAAGTAGTTATTCTATAATTATTTCTAGATTTTTTTCTTCTTCTTTTTTTATCGGATGATCTTTGATTACCTCTCGAATTGTATTTCTTCTGTTGTAAGAAGGGAATCTTTCCGTAAATAATAAATGAATAAATAAATGGATAACACGCTCTCGAATTACGGCAGTTATTCAGGGATGCACTTTTGACACTTCAATCTGTCCTTTGGGATATTTTCATCATATCTCTTGAATAATTGGGTGCGATGAAAATTGTTCTTTTATTATCGATGATTATTATTCATTCATCTTCCATTCGTACATGTTGATGTATTTTTTCTTTTTTTTTCTTACGACATATGATAAATGCTTGAATGAAAGAAAAGGTGTATGAGATGATTATGTCGTATGGCAATTACGGTGGACGTTTGCAGAGGGTCGGTTGCCGTTTCGGGATTATACATGGGTGTTGTATGATCCCTGAAAACCGCGTTCAACGTAACTTAACGTGACGCGTACTGGCACGTCATACCGTATTACCACATTACTACCCCCCATTCGGCGAACCCTATATTGATTAATACGGTAGCCAAGTGAATTGCGGTTTTATTATCGGGACGAGTGAAGAGGATGGAAGAGGAATTACTATCATTTCAGAGTTCAAAACCGTGCTGTTTATACGGATGAAATTGGAAAACCATGGACCCAGAGGACGAAATTGAATTCGTGAAAGGAGATGAATAATGACCGTCAAACACTCGGTCACAAAAAACGTCCAAATCAGCCGATAAAATATGACATCCGATCATTTGATTCTGATACCAACCCGGGACACATGCAATCGCGGAAGTATTCCGTGTATAGCGTTAGAAAATTAAGAGACTCGAGGTAGAGTCGCGCGCCAAGTACATGAAAAAAAGGGTAAAAGCCAGGATATTTGAAAAAAAGGTCAAGGAAAAGTCGAGAGATTTAATGGTGATACAAAACAAGACAGAATAAAAGATCGTCAGCGTTTTTTTTGTCTTCCTCACGCGAAAATCCTAATCAATGAATAAATTATAAATAAAAAATTCTTTTACCATGGATTCAGAGCATTATTTATTACATACTTGAATAACCACTAATTCGTCAGAATTTCAGTCATGGAAAGATTAAAATGTGGTCAGAAAAATTGAGGAATTTTTTAAACTCTTTATAGCGGCCACCGTGATATATATTTTATATCGTCAAACCTCAGGTGTGTAACCGCGGATTTCGTACCACCTGGTATATTGCCATAAAAATATCTTCCAGCGAATGTTCGATTTATACCTTTGACATTTCTGCACCCGAATGGTGCTTATTTTTGCGCCAAGTGAAGTTACATAACTCGGTTACCTGTACTTGGCCTCTCCGATCTACGATTGACGGACATTTGTTGTAGTGCAAATCGGGCTGCAAGTTTGTACAGATGACCAATTTATAATTGGGGTCTCGATGCAGTAAGCTATCGATTATATCATAAGTCTCGAGAGTTTCCACCTGTTTCATTAACTAATCAAAAAATCCATCTACATTGTGTTTTAAGAGGAAAGGGGAAAAAATGAAATCGAGAAAAAACATACTCCTTTGAGATCAAAAGATATTCGCAAGGTAGGCGTATGTATATGAGGTCTCGTATCAAACGCAGCGACAGGTAGCTTTCGCGAGCTATTAGCGACATGTAGTCCGCTATAGATATAACATCGTGGGTGGTCCGTAGAGGTGGAAACTGAAAACGTCGAGAGGACTTCCGATAGCGGCCAAAGGGGGGTTGGCTACACGTGCCGCGCGAGAAGGAGCGAGCGACGTCTCATGGCTACTCTGTTACTTCAAGGAGGTGGAGGAGATGCGGGACTCGGTATTCTCCTTCATGGCCAGCTATTATGGCTCTATATGTACATACTTACACTCTGTAACTTTGATAAACTAAGACATTGCAGGTATATATAGGATCGAGGGGGGGGGGGAAACTGGTGCCCATCTTTACCGCACGCGAAATATGATATCAGAAATAAAAAATTTCGAGATAAAAGATGAATAATCAAGTAATTGGACGTCACTCGTCAATTAATCACGTTTATTTTATGAAGCACTGCATTCAAAGTTTGTATCACTGTGAAAAATGATTGTGAATTTACCATAGATCAACTACACGAAAGTCTTGTAAAATTACAAATTTTGTATAGCAAAGTGAATCCTTACGGATTTTCTTTGAATTTGTGAACAAATTTCTAATATTAGATCGTATTTGTATTAATTCAATTAATTTTACTCAAATTTGAAGTGATTTCACGACTCTTGTATGTTCATAAAACTTCCAACAGGTCGTTGAAAGTTCACAAGAAACATTATAATAAAGTCCTGGGTATCGTGAGACTCGGTAGAGTCTCGCGCCTACGCATTAAAATAAGATTTTTATAAAATTTCTACAGAGGTTTCGAAAACTGCCTACAGACGAAAGTTTATTCCATTCCAAATCGACCAATGATTTCCCCTCACCATTTTCTTTAATCTGTTTGATTATTTTTTATATGGTCACCCTCACTTTCAAGAACCGTTTGAAATTTTTTTCAGATTTTTTTTAAATAACCGTGTAATAATCATTTACACATCTTCAAAACTCCCGACTGATAGACATTTTGGAAAATTCGGAAAAAATTGTCAGAAATTCTTGGTTCGAACACGATCATTTTGGATTCAATTCAAAAGTGGGACCAATTTTGGTTGTATTTTTTGCCTATTTTGAGAAAACTTATTTGATAAACGTCGTCCTAATCGGCTCGAAAAAGTTTTTTTAAAACAAGTTACTTGTATTTTTGGTTCTAAAGAAATGAATGGAGGAGAATATAAGTCACTTATTATAGGAGTACCTACCTGAATAAAGTGTCTAACCATAGAATCCTTCGCCTTATTTATCTTAATAACCGATTTTTACCAAAAATACGAGTAATTTTTTTTTTTTGACAAAGTTTTTGAAAATGGCGAGGGAAAATCATTGGTCGATTTGTGCACCACTGTACTCTTCCATGCTTGTGCCATTTTTGAAATGTTAAAAAAATAACGGCTTGCTATCAGAGCATAAGATAACAACACAGGAATCATAAATATGTACATTACACTCTCGTGTATAGGTCGAATTTAGTGAATTCATACTTCAAAGCCGTACATGCATAATGTATCTTCGATCATTCGGGGAGATAGAACAAGCCTAGTCGGTCTGAAGGAGTTACGCTGCATTATTTGATCCTTGACTTTCGAGGATCCGTCGCAGATCCAGACTAGATCAGTAGCTGCAACATTCTTTCGTTCTCCTATTATTTTAAATGGGATAGTTAATGATGTAAATCATTAACTATCCCATTTAGGGACGTGACTTGTGGTCACAAATATTCTAAAAATTGCTACAACCACTCGACTAAACACTAGGCCTCATGTATTGGGCTCTAAGGACCTTAGTCCTAACATGAACCAGGGAGACTATCTTATAGTATTCAAAGACTTCGACAAAGATCATTTTTTTTCACGAATATCAAGAATCCCAAAACTTCGAAAAAAAAATCAGGGTTATTGTTTATTGTTTGAACATCAGAAAACATATTTTACACAGTCGATTTATGTACAGGTTGAAGGAGTAGATAGATCATCTTCATCAGATCGCTTCACTGATTTGCGGCTAACTTTTGAATCGGTGCAAATTTGTCAATGCTGATTTTTTTGTGAACGTAGAAGATTTATAGCTATTCAAAACTGATGAAAAGGGACATACCGGTCCCCTTGATGATCCATTACTTATTCCCACGAAGTCGCGAGTGTCATAACAATCTGATATCCACGCTCTTTTTTTTTACCTCGACTTTTATTTCGTTCGGTGCATCGAGCCGCGAGTTTTCCTCGTATCCTATTTGCCACTATGCGTCTGCATCGAACACAATTTCCAGACCTTCTTACTTACGTCACCGTGCATTGTTCAGGTTCCAAAGGTATAATATGCAGGTTCGCGGCACGTAAGTACGATACAAGCCGAAGTTAAAATTTCGCTATAGGTGGTATCGCCAACTAGCTCGAAATAACAAGTAGGTTCACCGATAACGTTAATATATGCTGAAAGAAAATAATAATAATAATAACAAAATCAAGTTCGAATTATCTTTCTCCACGTGGATCTATGAAAGTTCGCCATGTATCAGCACATACATATATGAAAAAACCTTCTCACTATTTCGGAATAAATTCGAAATCCTGACTGACCTTGGAAGTCTCTTATTTCAGGGAGCATTGCCGCGTGGAAACACGTGCCATCAAATAATATTAAATTATGTACGAAGATCGTTCTGGGAGATTTTTCATTCGCATTTTCAGTTCAATCAAAGTTTGATATATGTTAGATCGGAAGTAGAGAAGCGAACATCCAGAAAAACGATTTATTTGAATCTGAACCTACTAAAAAACTTATTTGTTACAAGTAAATTTTTATTCGTGGCAACCAAATTATGTTTGTCGTAACGAAAAAATTCATTCACGTCAAGTATATTTGTGTTTTATAAATTTTTCATATAGCGAAGTAAATGAATATATTTTGTCCTTTGTGACAAAGATAATTTACTTGTAACCAATACATTTTTGCGTAGGTTCAGATTTCAAATAAATCGCTTTTCTGGGTGAACGAAAAAAAGGAAGGGGAAAGGATAATTATTCGTGGGTCCATATCGAAGTTTGAAATTGCCATATCAGTTTTTCTATACGATTTATGATGTATTTTCTTCAATTATTAACTCTATTATTGAATGAAAAGATTTAAAAATTACATATCGAATGTTAAAATGACGTAAATTTGTGTGTTTATCGATTAGAAAAAAATGTAAAAATAACCCACATGTAGAGTCGACATACTGGGACATCTATCATCCTATTCTATTGTTTGACATGCATTATATCATGATATTTCAAATTCACCATACTAGATTTTCATATTTTTGTCAAAAACTGTTATGGCAACGACAAACTTCGATATGGAGCCACGAATAATTATCATCCCCCCCCCCCCCCGCGCTTCTTTCCGTTCTCTTCTCTTATACTTTCGATGTAACGTACAATCAGACTGTGATATAATTTAATTAACCATGAGAAGTTTCTCAGTGCTTTGTTTTTGACATTTCTTCAAATACCGTAAGAATTAAGATCCTCACGCGACAATCATTATCAGCTGTAAAGAGACTCTGAATCCTGGACGCGAGATGTTACAAAAGCGTCGACGGTGCAGGCCGCGTTATACGCCCGAGGTTGTAAATCAGGTCATCTGCCGGCAGGTGTAACGGTCGGACATTAAGTTGCATCCGAACGAGAGAGACTCTAGCGTAGAGCGATAGGGAAATAATAGATTGAAGCGCAGGGTATTTTTATGGATAAATCGATGCTGCAGCGCGAAATGTAAGGGCGATAGTCAAGCCGCGGTGGTGGGGGAGCCGCGGATCCGGGCTTCGCGCTCAGCATACGACCTTGAACGCGGTGAAAACAAGTGTGCATGTAGGTATACACGAGGCCGTGTCCGCTGGGTGGATGAGACACCGTTGTTGCTGCCACACGTGCAGAGACGCGGACGCATAGGTACACACCTAGGCTCTGCGGCAGCTACGGCCACCGTGCAC
This sequence comes from Euura saliciscinereae, assembly GCA_018420115.1. Classification (NCBI taxonomy): domain Eukaryota; kingdom Metazoa; phylum Arthropoda; class Insecta; order Hymenoptera; family Tenthredinidae; genus Euura; species Euura saliciscinereae. Next base: position 45,234 of record JAFFZH010015580.1, on the reverse strand, counting down.
TGCAACTGCACGTAACGACATTATTGTACCTACGTTCGAACCGCGTAACGATGGCAACCTAGACCTTGTTAGGCCCGGTATACCCAGCGAAAACGCTTTGACCGGATCAGGTCTGTGCAGTTTGATGGTCAGCTGGAATTGTAACGGCCTCCTTTGTTGACCGCGCCTAGACCCAGATAACGGGTACAGCTCGGAGCCTGATTTATCCAACTGATCACTGATCGAGTAACGAGCCAGGGGCGGGGGGGTTCGAGTCGGACCAGATTTACGAACTGATTCGTTTATCATTTATTTATAGGACATAGGCGTGAATGCTGAGTAGTTCGTTACGCGAGAAGGACGAAGATTGTATAATTGTTGACCGTAAAGACACGTGTGCGAGACCAGAGGCGAGTTTGGGGCCTGTAGATCGTAACACTTTTTCAAATCGTTGGAAATACTGCGCCAACAGGTTTTGCGAATGTTGTAATATCGATGTGTTTTGCATTTTATACACGATCAGGTTGAATCTATAGTCGGACGTAACGTACGTCGATTCCTGTTTCTGACGCATGATGTAACGATCATCGTGGTTTGATATGAAACCTGTGTTATCAGAGACCGCGGAACTTGGTGCCATGTTTGTAGGTCTGTCTGTAATTATTCTTATCCTGTACAAAACATACTGTTCCACCGTTACCCCATGCCGTTTTAGGTCCTTATAAATGGGGCAGCTTTCCATGTCAACTCGACCAATTATGATTTTCCCTCACTACTTTTTATTCGCTTCACGATTTCCTATGTGCGGTTCTTCGATCTCAAAAACTGACTCCGTTGATTTTTTTTTTAATTATTATTCCACCTCATCTATGAAAGTGTTTTTTTTTTCAATCTTAAAAAAATTCTCAAGAATTTCTTCCGATCATTTTGACACCCGGCCAATGATTGGAACAAAACGTTATGCTGCAAGATTACGAAAATTATCCAAAAATTTCAGAACTGACGCCAGGATTATTCGTTATTTTTTAAGAATTTTCATCACAACGTTTTTTTGTTTGTTCAAAATGTTTGAAACGCTGACAAAAATGGGCCGATCATTGGCCTGGTGTCAAAATGATTGAGACGAAAAATGAGATTTTTCAAAAGATTTTTAAACGGGGATTTTAGATGGGGTGGAATAAAAAATTAACGATTGGCGGGAAAAATCTGTAAAAATTCAGTAATGCTTTTTTGAGATCGATGAATCGTATAGGAAATAGTAAAGCGACTTAAAATTGGTGAGTGAAAATCATTGGTCGAGTTGACGTGGGAAGCCCGAAATATATTTCGCAGACGGAGTTATATCGGCGAGGATGTGTAGGACAGTGAATATGTGTATACAGTTACACTTTCCTTCAAAACTGTAAATTAACTCACTTCATATACCCGCATGCATATGTATCACTATGTAAATAACGTACGTGCAAATTACTGTACAAAAATTGTACAACCTTCGCTACGAATATAAAGCAAATAAAATTTCTTAAAAAAAAAACCCAAAACAATCCAACAGCAGAAACTTCATTACACTCGATGATAAATCAAGAAACGTTTCATAACGTTTTAGCAGCCAATTTCTAAAATTCCGTTGCTAATGCGCTGACCAGTATTCCGTCACCTTGAAATCACGACTTCAAAATTCGCGACTCATACCGTCGGTAAGGTAGAATCCTTCATTAACAAAATCCACGATTAAAAAAGATCGTTTTCCGGGGATTGGAAATAATTTTCTGCCGTAACAGGGAGGAAATCATCGATAATGTTTCTTGAATGAACTTTGAATTATTAAATTTTTTTCAATTCGATAATAATCGATTATCCTAGTCGGTAAGTAGGACCGCGAGCTGCGTTTTTAGTGCGAAAATTGAAAGTTATCGGAAATAACGATAATCGTCGTAAGCGTTTGTGAAAATTCATAAAACGATTTATGACGTGATATCCAGGTTTGCTGGATAGAAATAATTTATAATCAATATTATGTTTCCCGCCAGGGTTCTGAGTGGACGATATTATTTGAAAAAGTCCAAGTTCGCGATCTAGAAGGCAGTGGCTTCGTATTTACGTCGCGAGAGGCGCTTGAATGGTTCGTATGTACTTTCGGCCGGAGATTGTCGATTGAACGTCGTTCTTACAGCGATGTAGTGCGGAGTGTCAGTGTTATAACACATCGCGATATTTCAATCTCTTCCTAAAATGTTGTCCCGACAGAGTGACAACACTTTGGTTAAAATGTACCCCGTAGTGCAGACAAAACTGAAGCATTTAACCTGCGCAAACTGCAAACACACTTTCTGCTTTCGAGGTAATGTAATCTTCCGTGTTTTGTTTTTCTTAAATTCGCAAACCACCACTCTACACCGTAAGCCGGTCGCGACGGGTATCACACGTGCTCTCTACACCTCGCAAGTCGCAATGTGTAAACAAAAATTTTTTTAACAATCACTAGACACGATTATCGCTGTCTGAATCAGCTATCAATCCATAAATTATTCACACGTGGTGCCGATTCCTTCCCACAGGCTACAGGCATGTAAACAAACACGAATCAACGCTCTTTGTCTCGTTCCTTCGGGGTCATACACACGCCGATAATCTTGTCCAAACTCGAGAACCTCGTGGCTGTGTCTATTTATTACTTTATTTATTCATCATATTTACGTTTGAGATAATTCTTGGAATCTCAAATTATCCTTTTTTCTGCTTTTTTTTCTTTTTAATTTCTAATCCTAATTCCAGTATATAAATAATTTTAATATTTACATAACACTCAAGGATTTCTTTTTATTCTTTCCTAATGAGTATTTTCCCATCTTAAATAAATGTTTTCTATTCAATTAAAATTGAAGCTTATTAAATGGGAATTTTATATTATTATTTCTCTTTTGGTTCCTTTTGAATGTGATGATTCTTGCATTTCAGGATCTCATCAGTTCCGCGGCAAGATACCGTTGCTGTTGGAATGCGGTCATCCGATATGTGAGATCTGCGTCAAAACTTCTCCGAGCAGGACTTGCGGAAGCTGTGGAATCGAATACCAGAACAATCTCAACGAGCAAGCGACTTTTTCGGTCAATTTATACCTTTTGGGGTTGATCACGTCCAGTCAATCCTCGATGATCGCTAACGGAGAGCCTAATATCGGTTTTCAACAGTCCACCGCGGCTCGGCTGAGAAAATCTGTGACCGAGGATATAGGTGCGTTCGAAAAATTGAACTCTTTATTTGTCCGAGGTGGCCACACGTCTGGAAAACCGGAAAATGTCAGGGAATTCGTCGGTTGGTCAGGGAATTTTATGAAATTCACGGATTTAAAAATCCTGGCCATGGAAATTCAGGCGCTACCACCGTCATAATTCTTCTTGACGATTTTATTTTCTTCTGTGATTAGAAATATGAGACAACAAGATCAAGATGAAAATATATTAGCATGAACTAGATGATTACAATTTTTGGGGGTTTCGGCTCGAATCGTACATCAAAATATCAGTGAAAACCAGGAAATGTCAGGGAATTCTGTGGGCGGAATCTTTATTCGATTTATCTTCGTTCAATAATTCTTTCCGGAATGTAGCAAAGGGCGAACCAAAATTCTTTTTCAATGGACAAGAACAAAGATTTAAAAAAGAAATGGAGACGATCGTTCTTCCGGGGCGGTAAACTCAGCCAATAATGTTTCAAAACTCGCAACACTCTTCGACAGTGAGAACTTTTCATTTCCGTGGTTTTGTAAATTTGGGGCGAAGGCAGATCAAAAAAACAATCTATGTACAATTTTGCGCCGCAGTCTCCGCACTCGATAACCAATAGAATGAGAAATTAAGTTTCTTCAGAGTTTAGAAGACCAGGAAAACCGTAAAGAGTCGAAGAATTTTCATATTTGGTGAAAATTATTCAGAGAATTCCGCTGATCCAAAGGATATTTTTTTCTTTCACTTTTTTTTGTGATGAATATTCGAATATTAGAATTTATCACAAGCGTCGACTTCAATTTTAGAATTAACAAAAAAAAAAACACAATTCTAACATCTAAAGAATCAGATATTTGTCAATAATTGCTTGCTTTCGTTGGATTCTCAGGAAAATGAGCAGCGAAAAGTTAGGAAATTTTATTTTCAGCAAAAACTAACATTTTTCATGCCTGATTCAGGGTGAATAAAACACTGAGATGACAACAGGACCTTGATTTTGTATTATTCTGTTATAATTTAGCCAGGTTTTGTTCAAAGAGCCGCAAGTTCTTTTCTCAACGGCTTTTATTGCACGAAGCTGAAGCTAGCAGCCACGTATTTCAAGCTTTTCCTGATCCGAATGACTCAGTCCAGATTCATGTATATATAGTATTATAAAAGTATTCGCTTTCATAATATTTAACAAAATTTCAATATCTGGGTCTCATTGTCTAATTTTTTTAAGTCTAATTCAACACTCCTGCCTCCTATGGCTGCTGACTTCAGTTTCATTTCAATTTCCACTTATCCACGTGAATATCGATCAATTCATTTATTTACGTCCTCATTTTTTTTATCTAAATCAGAATACCAGGAAAAATTTATACCTGAACCGCCTCGACGAGTCGATTGATTAATTTTGTTTATTTTTTCTTGAAGAACAATGTTCCGAGTGCGGACTAAAAGCTGACTCTCGATGTCGTCAGTGCAACGTTTTTTTCTGCAGTTCGTGCTACACCAAGGTTTGTTTCTTTTACGATCATCCAAAATTTTACCCCAAAAAAACTTATTAATTCGCACAGTAGAGAAACTAGTCTAGTCAATCTATCCTTTGACCCGAATGAATTACGTATCAATCAATGCGGAAAAATCTCCCGAACAGCATATCAAAAGACTATAGGATGTATCTGGACAGGAAATTATTGAAGTTGTCCGGGGCAGCACCACCAAAATCACGCACTGTTTCAATGTCACTTGTCGAATTGGAACAACAAAAATACCACGTTTTAGGGGAGGAAATTATCTACAAATTCGAAGTGGGAACCGATATTGTAGGACCCTCAAAGTCCTCACGTTATTAATTTTGCAACAGTTTTCTTCCAAAACTACGCCAAACGATCAGCTTCGGCGGTGCTGCCCCGAATATTGATAGTTTTTATAATAAATTTCAATCATTTCCTGTCCAGATACGTCGTCTCGTTTTTTACATGTTCGGGGGATTTTTTCGCATCGATCGATATATAATTCATCCAGTCTGGAATTATTTTTGGGTGACCAAGGATTGACTAGACTAAACCCAGAGAAAATTCTCCTCATAAAATCAGACACCCTTTCACGTTCCTTTTTCTTCTATAAAAAACAGATCCACGGAAGGGCGCTACAAAATCATCAGAAAATGTCGCTGAGCGAGTGTGCGAGCGATCTTTATAACTTCTTGTCAAATAAATGCGAACAACATCCGAACGAACCGGTCGAGTTCTTCTGCGACCAGTGCGACGTATCTGCGTGTACGCATTGTCTGCTGCTTTCTCATCAGGGCCACAACATAAGCTCCCAGTCGGACAAGGTTCGTTTTCAAACCACGAATCTTCTTTCTTTCTTTCTTTGATTGATTTATTATATTTTTTATTCGTTCAATCAGATCGCAAAGTGCAAGCCGCAGATCGAAGACGCGATCGAAAGACTGGGAGACACTCTGCAGAGAATCAAGCTCACCGAAAAGGTAAGAAGACTCGACGTTTGTTGATTTGAACCCCTTTTTCAGCTCCGATTATCGTTTTCCTCGATTTTGATGAACTTTTCAGACCCTTCCTGGTTAATCAATTTACTCGGTATATAGATGTATAAAATGAATAAATAACTTTATTCAATACTTAATCAACAAAACTAGAAGAAAAGAACAAATAAGATTTAGGTACTCTCGTAGTATAAATTTAATTCAGTTATATAATAATAATATTAATATTAAGACTAACATGCTTGATGAAAAAACACGCGTATTTCAATCACAACGTGAAGAAAAACAAACATTTCAACATCATCGAAGCGAGAATCATTTTCGATTTTACGTTTTTCTCTAGATCGAAATTTAATTATTTCGTATCTTTTTATCGGATTATTGCATAACATTTGAATCCAAGTTACATCCATCACCGCGAATATTCTATCTGTGATACCGAAAATCGTTATTTTCTCATTCCCATCATCGATCCAAATCTGTCAGGCTCCACTTGTCGTTGAACTTTGAGAATTTTTCATGGCACCGATTAGGACGGGTTTTTTTTTTCTCTCTCACAGTCTCATATAAATAATTACCTTATAATAATTATTATGACTAGAGGGGCTGGGATCAGAACGCTCTCGCAACCTCCGTACACATATTTCGATTGACGGTGCGAAGCGTGTGACTATTTTTTACTTCTGGTTCAACCGATCGATGAAAAAAATTCACGCAAGGCGACGCGACAATAAATATTTCAGAAAAGCTTAGGGTCTCCTAGAGTTACGGTTTTCTATGTCGTTAAATTAGGTTCTACTCGTTGTCGGCGCTGTCTGCTTGCAGCTTGCTGTTTTTTATCTTGTTCACTTCCTCATGTTGCTTCTTGAGCTTCTTTTCCTTCATCTTCTTCTCCATCTCCTTGAACTTTATTTCCAAATATCTGTCAACTTCGGGGCCTGAAAAATCCTCGGGGAATTTTGGCATCACTGGTAGAATGTACTTGTACAGTCTCTCGTTCAGGACGTAGAGCTGCGCCGTCGACTCACACTTGACGTTGAACCACCAATCACATGTCAGAGCTACTTGACTGAATATCGTTCCGTTCGGACAGAGGAACGAAGACTTTCCACCGTTCAAGTCGCAGTAATGCCAGACCTGAAATAAAAAATGATAATAATGATTAGAAAAGCGTTACATTTCTATTAATTATTTCAGTCTTGAGTTATTTAACTATAAATAACTCGATTATTCGACTTCCGGAATAAAGGACGTTCCAATAAATTATATTTGAACTATTTGTATGGTTTCACAATGAAAAATTTTACTGTACTTTAAAATCCACTCGACATTTGTGTCAATATTGACAATTTTTTTTTCAAAATAATCTCTAACAAATTTCTCTTTTACGTTAAATGAAAGAAATATAAAATTTACACAAAATTTCGTTGAATTTTCTTGAACTCCGAATTTTTGACTATGTGATGATTGGAAAACGTGAATAAAATTTGGAGGCAGCAACTGATTTTCGAAACTTTGGTTCATATGATTCTAGTTTGGAAAAAAAAAACTGGAAAATCTCAATTCTCCGCTGGAGAAATTTCTTTAAAATTGGGAGAATTGGTAAAGAGTGTTCTTATTACGTTAAAATCCAATTTTTCGAATAAACAATGATCCTATCTTTCAATTTTATTGGAAAAACTGTGGAATTTCGAAAAGTTCCTAACTCGCCTGGTATTCAAAACAAAATTGTAGAATTTGACTAGGTTTTTTTCCGTTGGTTCTGTTTTTGTTTCACCAGTGGATTTTGCTTATTTCCTATTTCCCCCAAAGTGCTCTATTTATTTATCTTTCCCTCTAAGAACTCCAAGGCTGACGGTTTACCATAAATATTCCCTGACGCGAGCGATTCTCCCCCCGACCTCGACCCCCACTATAATGATGATGATTGTACAGAATAGTAATCCAATCATACTAGGATTTTTTTTCCCTAGAAAATGTATATGAATGTCTCTACTTTGATACATATTTTTTAAATGTATAATACAGTAGGAATGAAAAAAAAAAACCCGAGTATCGGGATTGAATAATTTCACAAAAAAAATTTCGCTGTCCTTGCCTAAATTCAATTAGTTAGTCTGATAAAAAATATGAAGTGGAATTTCGAGTACAGTCCGGATGCCCAGAACAATATTTGTAACATCTGGAAAAAGATCATTTTCGAGAATTTGTGTTCAAATTCTTTGATTGTGAATGATACGTAGTAGATGAGATTTTAAATAAACTAGATTTCATTTCAGCTGTTTAAGTTTCATTTTGAAGATATTAGTTTTTCAAAAGACTATTTTTTACGAGGGGCTATTCACTCGGGAAATCAGCTGTAGGTACACCCCGGCATGAAATCAGTTGAAATCAGACCAAGAATCACTTCGAGTTAGCAGAAATCATCCACAATGATACATGAAATCCTATGTAATCAATTGTACACTGAAAGTTTGAGTGAATAGCCCCTCGTCACTTTTTTCACCTTGCAGATAAATTTGACCTCGAACTGAGAAAACAGTCTGTTCATAGTGAACATAGCTGGATTTGGATATGGCGAAATAAATGTTTCATCATCGTTGACTGAATTCTGTCTGACAAACCAAATACGATTTGTTATTAATTAACGAATTTTACCGAGCGCCATTTCTTCCAACATAAATTCTCTCGAGCACAACCGAATTTTGTGGACAATAACAAGATATTCGAATCGCCATATCTGGCTGTATTAAGGGGGTACATGACCCTCGGGGGCGTGATTTCAGAGTGATTTGAAAAATCTCTGGCATTCGTACGGGAATTTTTTGAAGTATCTGACTGATATATGGACTGAAAGGTGGTAGTTTCATCTCTAATTTGAGCGCTTGGACTTCAAAAAATATTAACAATTCAGCGAGATATTACAGCTTGAAATAATGACTGCATTCTGAAAATCGCTTCACTATTTACATCGAAACTTCGGCATGCCTTGACCGATTTGGCTGAAAGTTCGCGTGTAGACTCCTAATACCGGTAGTTTTACTCTGAACCACCTTTCAGTCCATATATCAGTCCAATACTTGAAAAAAATTCCGTACGAATGCCAGTGATTTTTTAAATCACTCTGAAATCACGCCCCGAAGGATCATGTACCCCCTTAACGATAAACTGTTTTCTCAGTGTGGATTTTAATCAGGTTTTAAAATGGTCCGGTTTTATGGGACCTTGTGAATTGTTCTTCTTCCAACTTACTTGACATCCGGTATCAGGATCCCCGAAGAACCCTTTATACCTTTGAGTGGTGCAGCTAAATTCCGTTTTCGGTATAACAGCGTAAGCGGGATAATCAACGTTGGGTTTCCCTCTAGTGGCTCCATACTTGACCGAAGTGGGTGGAAAATTTTGAGTATGCGTCAAGACTCCGTCAGGAGCCGGATAGTTCAGAGCCGGAGGTTCCTCAGTGGTCAAATGCTGCGCCGCTACCTTATCCCCGACTACATCACCCTCCAATTCGTTCCCAATCTTGTGATCATTGACCCTCACAGTCTGCAGGGTCTCCACTATCCTCGGTTCCTCCAAGAACGATACTTTCGTCGGCAAGTAGTTCCTCCCCCCGTCCGCGATGTTCACGTGATAAGGCCCGGTGTTCAGCTGCGGTTTCCTAGTCGCCTGAATCTCGTCCTGGACCAAAATCGGCCTCGACCTCAACCCCTGGAAGGGTTTCACCGCAGGCTTGGGCCTCGAATCGACGATCTTGTAGTTATTAAACTCCTGGTATTTCGGAGACGGGACAGTAGCCGCGGGTACCAAAGTCTGTCTGAATGGCTGGACAACCTCTTCGACACCGTTGTTCAATAGGCTCAATATCTCCACCAGAGTCTTTATACTGTTGTCGATGTTGTCCGCGTTCAGAACTTCGGGCAGTTGATTCGTCAGCTGGAGACTCTTCACTATGTGGTTGAGATTAGTGTCCGGGTTCCTGATCAGGGGAATCCCTTTTTCGATCGGTAGAGGAGTCGTGAATATCTGGGTTTTTTGGGGCCTGGTGAACCTTGGGGGTTCGAAAAATTCTGGAAAGGAATAACCCGGTTCCAGAATGGGATCAAAGTTGTAAGGGTTTTGCGTCGGTCTTTGCACGAAATTATTCGTCGTGTGTTTAGCGCCGGTCTGTTGTTTCCTGGGTAAAATATCCGGGTAACTCGCGGGTGTGAAATTAATGGTCGACGTCGTTGGTCTGACTGTCGTAAAGTGTAACTGTTCGTTGGTGCCGCGTAAGCCGTTAGCCGAGGTGCTTCCGTGGTTCTGGTATTTCTGGAAAAGCAGCGATTGGTAATCTTCGAAATTTAATCTCTGGTTGTATCGGACCGGTGTGAAATATTCCTCGTTGTCCATATCCTTGGGGTCGTATTGAACCGAGGGTATGAATTTATCCTGGGGTGAATTCTGCTGGTAGTTGTACTGGTTCAACTGGTTCGGGGTCTTGGGGCCGTTGATCCTACTCGAATACTGCGCTCTTCGTAATTGCTGAATACTTCCGGTCGGTACTCTAGTCTGGTAATTAGACTGCGATTGAGGGTTCACGTAATTGTTCGACACGTAGTAAGTCATATAGGGAATTAGCCTTCTGTAACGTTCTCTGAACTCTGACTCTGACTCGCTCAACGAAGGTAGGTCTTCGTCAGCGTCTTCCAGCGTCGTCAGGGTCAGGTTCCTTCTCGTTGAGGCGGCCGAACAACTTCCGGTTGACCATAGCGCTGGAAAATTAAAGAAACACAAATGTCAAATTTATGTCGATTCATCGATGATCGTTTGTGTGTGAAATCCGAAGCGTTTATTAATCATACTGAAGTGAAAATCGTGTGCCAGTCGAAATAGAGGAAAATGATCGATCGAAAGAATTTAGAGAGCCTCGAAAATTGAAATTTCGACTTTTTTTTTGTAAAAATAAGGGAATTTTATAGTTGAAATTGAAAAAATATGGAAAATTCTACAACCATGAAAAATTTTGACAAACTTGAATTCAATAACTCGGGGAAATTAGAAAAACCGAGGTAAAAACTGGCCTAGATAAAATTTGCTGAATTTCAAGTTCAAAACGAAAGGGATTAAAATTTTTCTCAACTTCCCGTTGAATGATGAATACAGAGAAAAGTTAACGAAAAAAATTTTGTATCCGCTAATGAATTCGTGACACGTATCAAAAAATATAGGAAAATAAAAGAATTTTTCAGAATATGAATATTTGTAGAAAAATGCGTGGCTGAAACTTCGCTGTGTAGTTGCGGCACATATTTCCGGTATCCAAGGTTTCAGGATTCCATTTTCATTTTTTTTTTTTTTTTCATTTTTGTTCTGTTTTATAAACCGATTATTCGTCGACGTGTAGAATAGGTGATATGTAACAACGAGTTGGGGGAAATATATGTATACAGATATGCATATGGTTTTGGTGCAATCCGTGTCGTTCTTCGTCCACCCGACTCACATCAAAGAGAGTTTATAGGTCTACCCCGTTGCTCCGAATCCAATTGAGATGAAATAGTAAAAAACGAAAACGAAAAAAAAATAATAATAATCAACGCGAAATAAAAAAGCAAATGAAAGAGAGAGGGGGCTCAAAAAGAAGAACGAACCTGTTTTATTACCCTTTACAACGGGTTTTATACCACTACAGCGCAACGAGTTGTTGCACCGATAAAATATTGAAACGAATGACAAAAATGGATCAGATTTTTTTTTTTCTGTGTCTTTTCAACATTTTGTTCAGTAATGACTCTTTTGCCTTTCGATTAAAAGTTGATGAACTTGAATGATTATTATTTGTGTTACAAATGTGAAAACGTATTAAGAAAGTTTTAATCTTTATCAGTCTAATCTATCTTCTATTATATCTATCTATATTCTATATGATCTATATATTCTATTATTAATATATAATATTTAAAGAAACAAGTGGCATCGACTTTCAGCCCAAACCCCTTGACTTTTCAAAATTCGACCCCCCCCCCTCCCCCACAGGGTGAAAACGGATGAAACATTTTTCGTGGATTCATCGATATCTCTTCAGCCGGATGAGATATCGACTTGGTCTTTGCATCAAACTATTGCTTGTTCAAATATCTAAAAACAAGTTCGAGCATTTTTTCAAATTCGACCCCTAAGAGGATGAAAAAGGGTGGAATTAACTTGCGATGCGCGAATTAGAAATAGAAATTTTCACTAATGAACGAGAAAAGCTAATTGACGATTTGAAGAAATTAGTGAGATTCTATTTCAAGCAATTGTTCTGGAAGAATAAATTGATTCGATTATCGAATATTTTAGGTATGTACGATATAATGTATACTACAAGAAATGCATACGTCATATGAAAATGAAGTAGAGTTTGAATCGTATAATTTGAAACGTTGGTAGGATTTTAGCGAATTACACTGCTTTTGGAGTAGACGGTGAGAATTTCCTACCCTCCCTATACCTACGTGGTCGTAGGTATGTACGGATATATCTATACGTACGTATCTATGCCCTAATTAAATTCTCCCAACTTGCTTCACTCTCGAGCGACTGAATTACTGCGTTTTACTCTCTCACTCTCACTCACCCCCTCCTGCTTCTACTCCCACTCCCCCTATCGCCTTTTTTCTTTCTCCCTCCGTTGGGAACAATTGGCGAAGATCCACCCGTTCGCTTTGGTCTTCACGTACATGTCGAACCAAATTAACGTCAATATCCTACCGAGCTGGACCGAGAGGAGTAAAAACCAAACGAATTCATTTGTTCTGATTACGTTACATATTCTCAAACTCCAATTAATCGTGGAAGCTTCAATTATTCTACGATTTTGAATATCACTCGCTGTTACGCGAAATTTTCTATCCATCCTTTTTATTTGATAAGATAAACAGTTGAGCTTCCACTAGATCCTCGAGTTTTTTTTAATGATTTTGGTTTCAATCGACGTGGCTTCGCCAACCTTACAACTGATTAAATTTTGGCTTTGATAGGTTCAGTACTTTTCGAATTATTCAAATAACAAAATTCTGGAAAATGAATTGCAAGATTATATCTTCAGAATGGATGACCGTATATTTATATAATCAGATCTAGAAATATTCAGATTTTGTTCAAAATTGGTACTCGAAGGTCTTTCGAGTCTCTGAATATGGAATCAGATTTGCGAACTTGAAAATAGCAAAGCCAAGAAGGTGGTAAAAAATTCTGAAAACGTTCAGGTTTTGGTTGAAATTGGTATCCGAGTTTTTTTTTTTTTTATTCGGCTGCTGATAACGAACCTGAGGGTATATTTGCGGAATTCGAAATGGCGATTCCGATTGGCTAGCTAAAAATCTACAAGCATTCGCATTTCGATTTTTGGCTCGCAGACCTCAAATAAATTGAATAATGATTTTTTCAACTTAATAAAACGGGTAGTTTAACCCAAATTATATATTTTTTTTCGTAAATTGCTAATTCGCATCGTTTTGTCAACCGCGCCTGTCGCTTATCCCCGGGATTGCGATCGCAGCGGGATGCACGGTTTTAAACGATTGAACTTTTCACTTGCAGGCAGAATACAGAGAAGGGGCGGTTTAGGGTAGGGTAGGTCCCGCGCTGTGTACGATCGATCGAAAATGCTCACCAGGGTAATTGTTAATTCATAAATATGCCGGTGTCGACAAACTCGCGAACTGTCCGACTTATTCATACTGATCAAACGCCACCATTCAGGAATCAACTCCGATAAGAAAAATTCAATCAGTCTTAACAGGTGTCTATAAAAATTTGCCAAAGTACTTTCAAGACTTTGTATTCTCAGGAAATTTTTTGATTTGTTCAAAAACAGACTCTTTTGAAAAAAGAAAATGTAAATATCATTTTTTCGAATACAAAAATGATGTTTCAATATTTGAAAAACCTTATCGATAAGAAAGTTAAAAAAAAAGTATATGTATAATAATGAATTTTTAAAAAAGAAAATTTGCTTTATAATTTCATGAAAAATCGCATCTCTGATGAGCCTATGAATATTAATAAATGACCTCAGACAACTTTCGGAATTTTCTCCGATAAATTGTGACACGTGAGACGAACGATTAATGAGGCTTGTGATACGAAAGTAAAAATGGCGTGTAGATATTCGCACATGTGGTATAATTATGCACCTGCGTGAAACCAGATTGAGGAAATGCGTTGGGAAATGAGCTTCGATTCGTTTCCTGATCGACAATAACAATATTCGATGACCCCAATCGATAAACTCGGTACTTGAGTTCAGTGTTTACCTGGTGAAGGTGCAGTGGCGCTTCAGCATGGTCAGAGAAGAAACGGCGAAATTGGCCCTTTGCCACGATTTCATCTTTTGCTTACGAAAATGAACTTTCTCTTTAGGCGGATGCATCGAGTTTATTTGATTCTTTCAGGTTTCAGGATTATTCAAGATAGATGAAATTAATTCTGTTCATTCTTTTTCCAAAATATTTTTCTGAGATAATCGGAAATGGAAAATTTCTGATTGATTACCGTGATGCAGGAGCGGAGAAAGTTGATATTGATCGAAAGATAGGAGCAATTAATTACGTTTTCAAAGTGCAGTCGATGAGATAAGAGCGAAAATAGTTACGTAAGTGGAAATATCGTGCGATCCTGGCCACACTGCATAATCTACATGAAGGTGAACGAAAAAAAATGGATACTATTTCCGGTACCAAGTTGCAATCCGCTTTCTCATGGGTAGGTGCAACGTTGGCGAGTGTAAATAATAACGGCTATTACTGCGAGGTAAGGCCCGGTTTCGAATAAGAGCAGAGAAACCCGGTGGTTTAATGGTTTTATTAAAACTACAACGTGTTGTTTCGTGGATTGCTATATCGTTCGCATTTCTCGAGAGAATTTGGATACCACACGTGACTTTTATTCATCCTCCCACCATTTCAATCAATTGGTCAATTGAATCAATTGAAATCCGGAATTTAATTAGGATTAAGGATGTAGGAATGAATAATGGGTGTAATTCAACAACAAAGATAATGTTTTCCAGAACTGAAGAGGTCAGCCATGGTCTGACCGAAACGTCCGAATAAACGTTTGATTTTAGTTAATTGGACCGTTACACCCATTATTCATTCCTACGTCATTACAACTCGACGGTCAAGAAACTTTCTCAATTAGGATTAAGATAAGATTCAGATTCCGCAGGGGATGTTCAGGGGCAACATACACATTAAAATTACGAAAAAAAAAAGAAGAAGTTGAAATTGCCATAAAGTCATTTCTCGTACTTGAAAATGGTTTCTATACCGATTTTATATATCGATTTCAGATTTTCAGGTCTTGAACTGTTCAGGGAAGAAACATTTCCAAAATGAACGGATAACTTTTTGATAAACTTATATTTCACTCCATTAAAAGTTAAAACGGTGATCACTATTCATCCGTCATCGTTGATTCAATCAATTTCAGTTTTATGATACACTATTTTATTCTCAAGCTTCAATAGGACGATTTTTTTTATAAATGTCAGGGAATTCGGGCTCATATCGTGGAACTTTTCAATTTTTCACCCACAGTTTGTACAATTTTCAAAAATATTCTAATTATCCCGCTAATTCTGGAGTTACGTCGGTTTCTTTTAATTGAAATATTTGGGAATCGATCAAGTTCGAAAATTTTTCCATTTCAATTAAATTCAGGTTACTTTGAGCAGCTTGAAATTTCTTATTCGAAATTTGTTTTCCAGTTTGATTCTTTGAAAAATGTACCCCCAAAATAGCCTGATTTGAAATAAGAATCGCGAATTTTTTCACATCTGACAATCCTTGAATCATCATTAATCGAAAACGCAATCATCGATTAACATTCGGTAATTGAATTTATGTAGAATAAAGTTACGAAAGAAGAATTGACAATTTTATTTTTTCAACGATAATTTTTGTGATTCAAGTTATAAAAAATTCGCCTTCAAAAATTGTGTTGCTTGCCCAAATTGGGATAAAAAATTCCCGGAAAATCGTAAAACGTAATGGTATTCGTTGAAATTTGGTTAAACTATCAATTTTCAAACACGTTGAATGGAATGAAGTTTACTTTGATTTTTTTTTCTTAAAAATCGAAATGTCAAATTTAAGAACGGGTTTCTTTTTGTTATTGATTGTCAAAGTTATAAATATTTCACGGCGATTCTTACGAGGATTCTTTTGTTTTGAAATTTGATACCCTCTTAACTCACTTCGTAGCACTTTGATCGGTCGAGTTCTCATTTCCGGTTTATGAACAACTGGTTTTTCTTCCGATCTTGAAACTAACTTTGCTCTTAATTCACTTACCCACGAACTTAGAAGTAGAAAAAGAAACTGGTTATACTTGCAGAGCGGTTTTCTACCGCTGTCGTTACCTTGCGCGATTGACCTTCACCGAGTAACGTCGATCCTGAAGTGTTACAAACGATCGCAATTCCGATTGAATCATTTTTTTTTCCTTCAAAATCCATCGAAAGTCAATGCCAAGAATCACTGCTAATTATTTTCTGCAATCTTGAGCAAAATAATCGTGAAAGAAAAAAAAACTGATCGATCGCACCCAGGACTTTTAATTCGCGTGTTTTTTTTTTTCGCATCATTTAACTCGCATAAATTATCACATACTCAAGTAAGTGCCGAGTGAGTGAAATTAAACCCGTATTGGGTTAGTTGGTTTCTGTACGACTTTCTATTTTCTCGTATCCACCTACCGTTATTAGCTCTTTGAATTATGTCCGAGGATTGGATCTTCCCGAACGATCTTTGCGAGAGAGAGAAATCTTCATATTCCGTTATGAATTTTTATACCGAATCGGATTCTTTGTCCAGAGTATTCAGTTTATTGACAGTAATGAATTAGAAACTAATTTCTCGGAAGTGACAGAAAAGTAAAAAAATACTAAATTACACGATCCGCGGCTTTGGGGACATTTACCGATTAGACGAAGCCTGAATTAGTGACTGAAGTATCGTCTAATGCAATTTCTGGCTAATAATTAGAAAATTAACCTATTCTCATTTTTTGATTCAACAGAGAAAGTTCTCGCATCATTATCCGCACCGTCGACGTATCGAAACGATTTATAGTTTCTTGGTTATTGAGGTAAAATGAAATGAAGTAAAATAGGAAATCACGAGGCTCTCGTGCTCAGAGTGCAATTTAGGGCCTCACAGATTCTCAGGTTTGTGAATATGAGTGCGTAACGTTGGAGGTATTTAATACGTATGTGATCCTACGTACCCCACGTCTCGCATGAAGCACAAAAGAATCTCGTTTCTTGGGTTTTGTTTCGTTTAAAACCCGACTCGAAACGTGTTCATATGCTAAATAGACTTGGAAGAGAGTGAGATCCGTTTTTTTTCACTTCTTTAGCAGTGCAGTTCCTGCTGCTGCACTCTCTTACGTGTAATGTATAATGTTCTCGTATGCCAAGCAAGCTACTTATCTACCGACTTGACGCAGTCGGCGTAACCCAATTTGTAATGCGCGGTAAAACGAGGGTAAAATTTATGCTACGTATTCGAATCAGAGTTGAATAGGCTGGATTCAATTGTGGAATCAACTGTACAACTCATCCTGTCGTCCTTATCGATTAAAAAACTTTTCTTTATTTCAAAACTACTAAGATTTCCAAACTGCAAAGTTCTGTAATAATTCAGTATTGAGACCAAAAACAGAAAAATTTATGAAAAAGAAAATCACAAATTCAAAATGTTTGAGCCTATAAAACAAAACAAACAAAAAACAAAAAAATAGTTCAATATTGTGGATTTTGAAAAGAAAAAATCGAGTCGATTAAATAAGATCTGATAGTTGAATATGATTTTTAAATAAATGTTTTTTTTTTCTAAAGTCGGAAAGGAATCAGTAAAAATCGGACAAAATCAGTACCTACTTGAAAAATTCGCTTGAAATCGCTTTACTCACAGATTTTTATAGCATATTAGTATCATGATCGTGTTTTCCATGTAGACTGAAAACCATGGAGTCTTATTGATATTTGTAGCGTTTTTCTTCTTCAATATTTATGTACTTACAGATTAATTTTTGATTGCTGATCCATCAAAATGATCGTAATATACAGAAAAAAATATTGGATCAGGATGGTTTGATACATCGAATTTGTTGTTATACCTACAGGAGACCATTTAAAAATTCCAAATTTGGATAAAAAAAATTGAAAATCATAGTCCTAAAGAACGTTTAAAAAAAAGTTTTATTCAAATCAGGTAATTTTTAGGGGATTTCCTGTGACTGTTCAGGCTCGAAATTTTTAGATTTTCCATTTTTTTCTTTTTTTGTCTGTGCTAAAAAAATATTATTCAGTTCAAATTTGCGAGAATTCGATGATAAATTTGTCGTTACTAATATTTTTACATTTTTCGACAGTAAAATAGATTCGTCATTTCGAAGTTTCCAAATCTGACTCCAGATTCGTAATCAGTGTAAAAAAAAACCAAACTTTCGGGTATAAATTTTGATCGAAATTCGAGTATTTACCTATAGATTTATTTATTCTTTTACCATATTGGATTCGCCATAAGAATTTCGCGGATCAAACATTCGAACATATTTCAAGAGATTTCGCCGGTGATCATAAAATCAGATAAACACTCGGAAAAATTTGTATCGTTGTCGCATTCCATAATTAACAAAGCTATATATAAAAATGGCCAATCAAACTGAAATTATTGTTAGAAATATTGTATTTCAGTTTCGTTTGCTGTAAAGATTAGTTCATGCCATATTTAACCCATATATGGATGGCAACTATACCTAGAAATTTTCCGAGTGAAGCTTCAAAATGGAATCGAATACGATCTTGATCAGAGTTTGATCGCGTAAACGAAATAGAGCAGACCTCAAGTTGAACAGATTCTTTCGTTCTTTCGGAAATATTTTACCTAATATATCAATCGCTCCGGTTTATGGCGAGTACCAGAGGTCCATGCCCGCCTCTCCCAGTATTTCCGTATCGTTAACGGTTTGTGCCGCACTCGACCGAGTGTAAAATTCAATCCCACGCGTAATTGTTCAATTCTCGTCGTAATGTAAACGTGAAGTGAATACTGTCATCCCTGCTGCAACAGCACCTCTCCGTTACATAGATTGATTCGAACAAAGCGCGATGCATCGATTCGCTTCGTATATGTGTTTCAAATACCAGCGTTTACCGTCCACACGGTTTGTTCCCAACCCTGGGACACCGGACTATACCGGTCCGAATATACAGAAAAAAACAATCGGCAATATCCGGTCAAATCCTACGTCCCTTATACCGCACACTTATTTCATCGAATGATTCATTTCCCCGCCACGAATCCCTTGCTCTTCATTTTTGGTCCTCGAACTTGTTTTCTGCGACTGGATTCACGGAGTTTCGAAAAGCGAATTTGAAACGAATAATTTGATCATTTTGACAAAGTTTTGACTCTGCCACTGGGGGATTTCTGCAACCAGACGTGTGCTTATGCGATTTACAGGAAATTTAGTTTGTCGTAGTTTACACACTCTGCGATATATTAATAAGTAATAACCGATATACATGCAGAATTTGTAGAATACCGGAGGAAACTATGTTTCGGTTCTTGTCTGGTTCAGAGAAACACCAACCTCGAACTTTTGTTATCTTACACAGTGTCTATTGTAAGTTGTGTTAACGTTACCCTGCTGCCACTGTACAGAACTATAGACAACCAAGTTTCTAACCCAATGGGAATAACTACGCGTTCGTGTTGCGTCTTACCGCCTAATTCTATCACCAAGTTGATCTAATCTTTCCAATTTCGTATCGTCAACGATTTTTAACGCACACGAATTCTACAGCGGTCAAGGTAAATTTAGGGACTGTTAATTACCACCGATCGGTGTTAATATAATAATATGTAATTTTTCCGATTTCCTCTGATCAGTGTTGAATTTTACATCAAACGGGGTATTTTGGCATCCAAACGTAATCAGTGACCATTTAATCAGCGCTTTTTTTTCGGAGTGTATAACGTTATTCTGGATGTAATCTGAACTCAATGACAATTCAGTATAACGGCTATCCCATATCTAATTAGCAACGTCGACAGGTAGTTTGCGGTTAGTTCTATTTGTGCTTAGCGGCACGCTTATTATTCCGTGCGGTAGAATTGTTACCAGTTTTCCTATCCCGTTGCACCCTTTTTCAACCCCTTCCTTCCCACCTCACAGTAGACTCGGAACTCGGTTGTTATCGTTATAGATAGTTCATCCGTGATTCTTAATTTATTTATAATTTTGATATTCAGGATTACAATAAAAAAATAAAAAAAAATGTAACTAACGAAATAAAAATTTTACATTGTAAGAAAGAAGCATTTTGTACCGATACATCAATTTCTATCAGAAATTTAATAGTAGAATCACAAGCTTTGGTCCAATTGGTGAAATCTCATACCGAAATTTCACAATATTCTTTGCTCGTATCAAGAGAAAAACCAATCTAAATTTGTCTCGATGTTTTTCTTCCTTTTTAAACATCATTACATCGCTTCGATACGATATATCGTCCATACAGAGTTCAGCAAGGTTTGAAACAGTTCTAATCTCGCGCCCCGCTATGACGTCACTGTGCAGTATAAAAAAAACCGCCATCTAGCGACGCCACTGGGAACTAACTCCTCACTTTAGAAATATGGCGGTGGAATTGTGAATTCTGACGTCACGGTGAATCAGAAATAGGCGTCATTCGAGTATGTAACACTTGGGGACGAAACTATAACTGCGATCATGAAAAATGATCTTATTCTTGGGAAATTTTAAGCTCCTCGTCATAATCTTAGGAATTGGTAGCGTAACGTAATAACTTGAATGACGCCTTATTTATTCTAATTGAAAAATTGATTAACAATATTGTTTTAATCCCACACTGATCAGTCATGAAAGTGAATTTTCCTTATATCTTTTCTCTGGCAAATCCAATTTCGAACTTTATCGAACGGATAATGTATGAACTTGGATTCCACTGCAGTTTTCGCAAAGAAACTTTGTGCAGCTAGGTATATCGTAGTGCAATTCGTTAAAAGTTCACTCGGAGTGTTTCGAACCGATCTATTATCACGGTGGATCAAACAACAACAGCTGCTACATCCTTCTATTCACTGCACTGCAGTGTGGATAGGATTGCGAATATTCAACACACGTGTGTATAACTTACTTCTTGACTCCTGATGGCTACAGTTTTGCTATCCTGTTATAAACTAACAACTGATTTGTGTTTATGTATCTCGTAGACGTCATGTACAAATTGGATGAAGTTGTTTAAACTTTTTCCATTTTTACTACATGTTTTCAGAGCTGATAATCTTTTATCGAAGGTATAATTATTCAATTATAAATTCGAAACTTACGCAAGCAAGGGGACGCTCGGTTCGTCCCGCTAGCGAATGCGGAATAACCTGTCGCGAAACGGGTAGATGCGATTATAAAGTTGATCCGTGGAAAAACATCCAGTGAAATCCATTTAACGTTAGGTGTATAAACTTTCCTGTTAGAGCTCGCATGCTGCAGCGCTGTAGCAGTCGAGCGTTGAGACCCACCGGCAGCACCTTTGAAATCCAGGTGAAGCCGAGTGTAAGATGATGTCTCTTCCGCAGCAAAGTCATCTTTTACTCGTTTTCTCGTCCAGCTATATAGTAAAAGTTAAGTTCTTCCACTGGAAAATTTTAATTATTCCTATCGCGAGTCCTCGACGCCTCGACAGCTTCTTTATTCGCTGTACTACAGACTACAGTTTCCTTAGCCTTAACGTACGGATGCCTCGAGACTCGAGTCAACTCGAGAGCAGCTCTGCCACTTCTTTTTTCTGCATTTATTAAGTTGTGGAAACAGTTTTTTTTTTCTTGCGTTTCACCTTCCTCGGTGGACAAATCTCAAGTCTACTTTATGCAACTCCGACACCTTCGCACCTGCGTATTTTCATGGTTCAAATAACGTCACGTTTACTTCAATCTTACTCCAACATTTTTCTAATATGTAATCTGATTCATATAATTTTATAGAATTTAAAATTCTGTCAAATATTATCAAGTTTCTCCACGTTTGATTTTATTTTATCAATTTTTTTTTTTATTTCTACGTTTTGTGAGATCTTCTTCGCGAATGACTATCTATTAGGCTCATCGAACTTGGTTCGTTGGAATAGGTCATGGTGTAATTTTTGATGATCGTTAATTTTATTTCTCGATTACCGTTTCTCGCATATCGCTAATGACATTCATTCCGAGAATGTCGAATGGGTTATCTTCTCGAGTTGGTGACATATGACCACGATTCGTTTCTAACCTACTTAATAGTGAAATGATTTGAGGCTATTTTTATGTTTTTATTTTAATGTCGCATCTTTTTCAGAAATGACTTTCAGTGATAAGTTATTGTATTTTTTTTTTTTTTTTTTTTTTTAACAGAACGTGTCGTGATTTATGAAAGTTTCAGGTGAACCATGGTGTTTCTGATGATCGAGAATCTTTGGACAATTTTTTAATTGCAAATCTAGTTATAAAATATGTCAAACACGGAGAGGACAGATTGAGAGCTTTTCGCCATCGAAAGAATAAAAAAAAAGAAACGAAACTTTAGAGTTACGTTCAGCAATTAACATAATGACCCCGTGGCAACAAGTTTCCTTCTATTTTTCTCGAGAGAAAAAACAAGAAATGATAAAAACTCGATGTACTAGTGGGCAATTATTTAATTTTCTAATTCTACTTTACACTCGATTAATTATACGGTTCTAATATCAGACACCATTCATTCATTCTGATTCATTGATGTCTCGATTTTTCTGAGATGAAGAAAAAGAAGAAAATGTCTGGATGATCTTCGGAACGGAATTTATTATGTAACTGATAATATCTATTAGCTTCGACTTTGACCTTGTAGTACAACGTGGGGTCTTCGAAGATATGAATATTCAAACACGCAACAGGTTCGAAAGCGTCTGCAGGTGGGATTTAGGTAATTAATCTAAAAAAAAAAAAAAAAAAAATAGAACGTGAATTGTGTTAATTACGGAACTATTTTTCTCATTTTCGTTCACCCGTTTGTCTCCTGACGGTATATTCTCCGGATGTTGGAATTGGAACGCGCGTGTTCTTCTCAAGGGAGGATTTTTACGGTGGATACTTAATTGTCAAAACACATCCGCGAAGCTCTGGGCCGTAAAACTTAACTGCAGTCTTTGGTAGCTATAGTCTGCTGTAGCCGCGGAGGATTGAGAAAATCTACTTCATACTGTGTTTTACTCTTGATGTACCAGTAGGAATACACCCTACATACGTGTCTATGGGTACCTATACCAGAGTTCTATTACCTAAACCGAAAGCACGCTGCTGCTGCTGCTGCTGCTGCTGCAGACACTGGGAACATAAAAACCGCAAATAAGTTAAACTACGGGACTGTGACTTGCATCGAATCTCCTTCATTCGGTCGTTATCCCGCCTCTGAGTCTAATTCGTGTCTTTTAAATCTCCTTTTTTTTTTCTTTCAAATAATTACGTCAAGATCGTACGATGTGAAAAGGTGTCTGAAATGTGAATTAATTATAACAGACTATTTGAAAGGTTGGAAGGTCGTTAATTGACGTTGGAAAATGGGGTTGGCAGGTATTTTGGTCCTGTTAAGTAAGTACTAGGGACAATTGGATTTGTCCTGCAACAGACGGCAGAGTTTCAATCTGTATAGTTCTACATGTTTTAATGTTATATATCTACGTGTGTTAGTGATGCGGTTGAGGGCTTTACAACGAGATTACAAACTCTCTTGAACAGAGAGGATTACTTTTAATCACGTAATTTAGGAGGGGAAATGTATAACAGCGGGAAGTTATTGGTCAGAACTTTAATTTAGGGGACCTCCGATTAGCTCTGACAAACCGGAAATCGGGAAAACACAATCGACTGTCGATTATCGACGAATTATCATTAACTTCTGATTACTAATCGAAAACTAAAGATGCGCCGTGGAAATTGAAGAAATATTCAACAAGACGATTCAAAATGAAGCGCATTGCTGTTTCCTTGTCCTCGAAATATCAACGAAAATTCTATTGAAAAAACTGAAAACTGATTAAAATGGAACTGCAGAAAATTGAAATTCAATTTTTGGCAATTGTTTTGACGATTCAAAATTTTAGAGAAAATTGGAAAATTTTATCTCGTTTTATGTGTGAATCCCTTCAATCGTCTATGTCTTAGTCAATTATCGATATTTTTTCAATCTCTACATTGGATTTTGTTGATCAGTCGAAGTCCCCATTTTCGCCCGCAAATTTATGTCATTTTGACATTCAATATACGTAGTTTTGCATTTTTTTTCAATTTCGTGAAATTTCACAATAAAAAAAAGTTGAAGTAGACATACAATTTTTCACAGGAATTAAAAAGTTACTTTTCGACGCCTGTCTTCGATTGATAAAGTGGCACTTTATACAAGCAGCTGATTTCAGGACTGCCTTAAAAAGTATTTTTATGGTAGTTCGAATTTTCGATCACGTGCTGTGTTTCAAAGTTTACAGCAAATTTCACACCGGTATCCGTGAAACACGTGGTTGAATTTTCTTGATCAACTTATATTCGAGACTATGTGGGAAAATACCGTATGAGTGTATTGACGTGGTATAACCGACAGGGTGCACTATGTGCGATAGGGAAGGACAGTAAAATTTTCAAAGCTACAAAGTTATGAGTTTTTGACTATCAAAACAAGATGGAGAAAATTTTTCCAAGATATACGTTCACAAGGGTACCGACAGGGTGGATGGATATACAACGAATGGGATAAACGTACTCACACCGTTCGTAATATTC
Source organism: Euura saliciscinereae (assembly GCA_018420115.1). NCBI lineage: Eukaryota > Metazoa > Arthropoda > Insecta > Hymenoptera > Tenthredinidae > Euura > Euura saliciscinereae. The sequence continues at coordinate 20,683 of JAFFZH010015580.1, read as the reverse complement.
ACACCTGCGTACGTGTTGAAGAATGTGCGGTGGATATATTGGAAAAATATTCGCAAACCTTTTCACTCTCATAACCGAAAGAAAAAAAAATAGAAAAACGATAAAACCGATGTTGAAAGATTAGAAGAACACGAAATAAAAAAAAGTTTGCTCTAAACGTCAATCGCAGTGACTAACCAAACTCGTCGTTCGGATTTGTCCATGCGTGTTCAGATCTATATGCATTTGTAATCCCTGTGTTTTCAACTTTTTTTTTTTTTACTTTTTTTTTTCATATGTATTTTATCGAAATTTGTTTGTGCATTTGAAACTAAATATTTCTCTAATATTGACCGACAGTTTCGATTGTAGTCTGTGCCAAAAGGGAGAAAAAAAAAAACACCGTTTGTTCATTGTGGTGTACAAAAATTCGTGTTATAACGCATTCAGAGTTTATCCGCATGGAATAAATGTTATTTTAACAAAGGCTCAGCGATAGATGCTTTCGTAGTGTATGTTTGTTCTCCAGTAGGTACTTGCCCGGCTGTTTGGTTTATAAAACGTAACGTTTTTTTTTTATTATTGTTATTCTTTAATACTCATATTCTGCACAGTTGGATAGCAATTCTACCACGCGTTACGCACCGTTCGATATTCGGTTCCCTCTAAATCTGCAATTCGTGTAAAACTACGTGGTGGCCACTGGTCAGGAAAAAATCATGAAATTCGAAAAATGGTCAGGGAAAAGTCAAGGGATTTTATGGCGGTACAAAATGAGATTAGTAGCAAAAGTTGTATAAATTATAAATAAAAACGTATTCTCAAAAATAATTTTCTTTCACCATCGCGATTCAGAGCATCGTCCGAATTTCAGTCAGGAAAAAATTATAATTTGGTCAGGAAAAGTCAGGGATTTTTTTTTTTTTTTTTACTCTATTATATCTTTAATTGATTTTTGGTTTCTCGGTATCGTCGTTTCTTGATTCCTCAGAATAAGTCGTGCATTTAAATATAATCAACTAATATAATTAATGGTATCGCAGAGGTTGAAGGAAGAGTAAAATAGTGAGCCGCAAATGCGATGACTATGTAGAATATAATACGTGCCTCGTACGTGATACTCTAGCTTTTATGAATCCTAGAATATATATACTGTGCTGCACCGGATGCGATAATTTTGTTGTCTCCGTGAAACTGTTCCAGCCATTCTATTTTTTACTCCACGCGATGGAAGGTTTTGCGAGATTCAGGTGCAAAAAGGAAAAAAAAAGGTATTTTTCAAGCTCGCATAAAACACGTTCAACCAACGAATTAGGTAACGCATAAAAATTATTTCAGGAAACCTGAATTCAAATCTTGTAGACAAAAAACAATTAAAAAAGAAATCTGTAGCGATAAAACCGTTCCAGACGCTCTGAAATATTGTTTCTTTCCTATTCAACACATTTCGTTTGTTTTTTTTAATATTCAGAAGGTTGTATGTAAATTAGGTTCTCAGAAAAATACATATCTAAATAACTGGTGTAATTATAAGCGAATTCAACTAGCGCGAAAAAAAAACCAGTATTGTGCAGTCGTGCCTTGTTAAAAAAAAATTCTCACCTTTTTTTGTCTAAAATTTTTGTCTCTTTGCACCGGATATTTTTTTCACCCGGATAGAGTATTGGGATCAAAACTAGGGGCGTGGCCTGAGCTGAGAGCCCGCTCACAGCCGACATATTTGTTCACTATTTTCATATTAAAAAAAAAACAGGTCTCAGGATTGTTTTCTTTAGCCAAATTAGTGATTTATGATACTTTCTCACAAAAATGAGTCTATATGATGATCCATCGATAGAACTGACCCGTGTTCCTGGGAGTTTCTAACTCCCAACCAGCCCACTTTGAGTGTTGCGAAATTTCATCACCAGATGTCGCATATCGTTTTTCATCTGTAATTGAAACGGTCTTTGCAATGATACACGATGTGGATATCCCGTTTCAAATTCATATTTATCATAGATATTTGGGAATCGTTTCATACCGCACGATCCGTACATGTTATACTTACGTAATTCTACTAATAGCGGGGTATTGAATACCGTAATACACGTTTGCAAGCTCCTCGTGTATACCGCGTGCGTCGGATTCCGTGTGAATAGAGATTTTCGAAACAATGGAAACGTTTTACTCGAAACGATACACCTTCGTCGATGCGTAATACAGAACCCGAAACCTAACCCTGCCCTATGTTGTATACCTACTATACGTATTTTATAGTGTATGGAAGCGTGGGATAATAGAAACGGAGCAACAGTGTGAAACTGTGAATTTATAACTTGACACAGGGACTGAGCACAGCCTCAATTCATCTTTGGTATCACGTATTATCGGCATATTCCGCTGTTTGTTCATGAAACGGTATTATTTCCACATTCCACGTTCTACGTATATCTACCGCATATTTGTTGCTTGCATCGGTGACCAAACAGGCGAAGTGTATATTAATCTCATTACAAGCTACGAAAAAAAAAGAGGAAAAAAAAAATTATCGGAGCATCGAACCGGGTCGGAATTACCAACGCCTATACCTTTCGCTTTGTGCACAGTCAAGTTACGAAGGGCTCGGGTGACGATGTAACGTGTTGATACTACAGAGATTATTATACCTCGGCCAGTTGGGTCTCGTGGCGACCAAAATAGATAACTATCCATGAAGAAGATAAGGAGAAGTTGAAGAATACGGCTGATGATCGAATTGATTAACTCACACTTGTAGAGAAACGAGAAGAGGAAAAATGAGATCCTGTGAGACGGTATGATACCGATCTCACTGAACTATAATAGCCCGGTCTATCTTGCCAACATCTTCAACAGTGGGATCAAAAATTCAAAGGGAGATGAGTTTCAAAGTGGAGTGTGAACAGACACCTGCAGCATGATAATGGTATATTGTATTCCGAAACTTGACACGAATCGTGAATGACAGACCTTCACTAAAACATGTGACGGGAGGTTAGGATGCGCGCGCAGCGACCGACGATACCCGAACCCGAACGATCAAAGCCGTGAGGGAATCCACTTTCCGCACCCTCTACACTCTACATACCGAAAAATCGAATTTTCCACGGTATCGAGAACGAGATTCGTCAATTATGTTGATTATGAAACAAGTTTTAATTGTCAGGAATTTATCGATTCGACTGAAATATTTCAAACAATGAAATTCGACTAGATATTAGAGTTTGATTAATATCGAATTTCTGATTTGAGCATCGTATAAATTATAACCAGCCATTGATCAGAGGGTATATCGGCACGAGTACCTATGTAATTAACTGAATTGATTTTAATTATCGTATTGATGAAAAAAAGAACATGACATTCGAAATATTAGATGATTGTATAAAATTTGAAGTTAGCGGAGGAATTTGTGCTAAAAATTGGAAAAAATATATTTTCCCAGTGTAAGTACCTCGTATTCGTGATATTTCATTTTCGCTCCCTTTATTTTTTTCCTTTTCGCTTTACTTGCACCGACTGAGGAGACTTCGTGCCTGCGTATGCGTTCCGATAAATCGACCTACATCTCAGGGTCCGGATTTACCCAGCCTCGGTCTCGTTCAGCCATAGTTGGTCTCTCGTCTCTCGTTTCTCTATACGAGTGCACTGCAGAGTGGTGCAGGCTGCGTTATACTCGACGACAACCACGACGTCGACATCTACGACTACGACGACGAGCTCGTTTGATAACCACCCCTTCCGAGCTCAAGTTTTTTACCGTACCCTGCGTTTCCCGGTTATAAGCGACGACGTCGTTCTAAACGACTTGCTTTACACCCCCGAGTCGGGACCGAAGTTATGGACGTAAAATATTGTAACAAAGGAATTTTACCGCCCTCTGGAACGTATATTGACGGTTATAAAGTATTGACTTGGCTTCTTTTTTTTTTTTATTCTGTTCGGTATTTCCTTTGGTATCTATAAGAATCGTGAAAATAGTTTTTTTGTTTCATGTATGAAGCGACTATTTTCATTCGATTGCATAGATTGTTTGATTTCATGTGAAATTTTGTTTCTTTTATGGACGGATAATCTGATTTGATATCGTACTTTTGAAGTTATGCGATGGATTTTGAAATGTTTTTGCACAATCGAACCTGTCACATTCATGCGACCACGTAGCTCCGAGGTATAGTAGATGATATCGATTTTAATTAAAATTCAAAAGTTGGGTGACGCGTGAAATATATTTGCTTGGAAAATAGGTAGGTATATTAAAATGTGAAAATTTAGTCACAATATTTCTGGCAATCTGTAAATAGAGCACACCAAATATTTACCGAGGTAAAAAAGTTACTCGGGTTTGATATTCCTCTTTTTATCTCTTTTTTATCCATATATTACTCTTTTCGGATAACATATTTCAATTTCATTCTCTCGATATATCGTCGAAAATGTCCAAACGAATTCATTTTTATTGCCCTCTGCAAGAAAGAAAAAACAAAATACTAGCCGTACCTTGAAAATGCTGAATTTAGATTGTGTAAATAATTAAAGTTTCTTTTTATATCCTTCTATCAGAAGTCATAAATTTTCAGCGGATGATTCCAACTTTTTTTTTTGTTTTAATCCCTGTGGCTTTTTATTCGGCTTATTTTTTCGACGAGCTTTCATCCGTTTCTACGTACGGGTCGGGTGATTTTAATAAAAATACTATCGGGATAATAAATCGTTGATAATGTTCTCAATTACGGCAATTATTGAAACGATACGTCGATTTGTTTTCGCGGGTGAAGCAGAAGATCGATAATTTCGAATTCCAAATCATCATATAATTCGTGTAAGAATTATATAAATTTTTCATATACGAAAATACGAAAAAAAGGAAAATGGTATCAACATCCGGCGATTTGGTCTCTGTTTTAAATCGTTCAGATATGTACTTCGAACCTGCATTCTGTATCTACGAGGATCGCAATGCAGAGGTGTGGGTATATCCGCAATCGTAACGCAGGTACTTGTCACGTGCAAGTCGTTGAGCCTTTAGTCAATCGATTCGTTTCAATTATTCAGGTACGAATGCATATATTCTTCTTTCTCTATTCTTTACACTTTTTCCCTCGGTAGGGTTGGTGATGCATTTTTTTTATTCATATATTTCTACTCTTATCATTTTATATCGTAATAATAATCTGCCGCTTGAAATTCTACTGTATAAAATTCTGAAGGGTATACACATTGTAATAAATGTCGATGGAGTTATTTTTCATCAACGAAACCTACGCTTATTCCGTTCCCATCTTATAACAGAGTAAAATATTTCAAATAATCGAGCGCGAAATACACCCAGTGTAATTATTCCTTGAGCTCTGATATTAAATTTCGCATCGTTATACAGTTCAGGAGGCATCGAAGGGAAGAACGAAAGAATACGAGCCTCGCCTTCAAAATACAATAACTTTATGATGAATGGAGGAATGGAGGAATGGAAGAGATCCAAATAAGCAAACGGGGATCCAAAGGACACAATTTCAGCTTCACTTTGATAGAAATAAAAATGGAGTAATTTTGAGAATCATGACCTCCGGATGACACGGAGTCAGAGCTTACTGGCTAAATAAAGAGTGTCCAAAAAATTTGCAATGGGACTGTCTGAGCTTCCACTGTTGAGTAATCGGGCGATGATCTTGAACATAGGTGAATTTTGACTAATTTTTGTACTATCAGGGTGTCTGCATCCTTGAAAAACCTGGAAGTCCTGGAAATCTCAGGGAATTTTTTTTCTCCTGGAATATCCTGGAATTCTCAGGTCATATTGAGTTCACTCAGGGAATTTTTTCCGAAAGTGATCAATTGAAAAAAAATATTCTGCAAATTCAAAACCCAGATTAAATTGCAAAAAAAAATCTAGTAAATTTTGCGAAATAATAATAAAAATCGTATCTCGACACACCTGGAAAAATAGAAAAAAAAAAGCCTGGAATGTCCTGGAATTCTCAAGGAATTTGAGATCCTGAACTTGAGTAGACACCCTGATTATACATTGAATGGATAGATTAATGTTATATTTTCAATCAATAAATCAATCCTACTGTAATTATTGATGATATGTTACGAAAATGGGCTACAACACGACATGTATTACGTAAAATAATATCGATTTTTGATAAACATTAAAATGAGATCAAAATAGGTATCGAACTTTGGATAAAATTCAAGTGTTTCGATTTTCCAGCAATTTTCAGACGTTTTTGCTTATATTCTGGAAAAAAAAAGGTCAATTGATTGGTACAATATCGTAGGCTTTCTTTGGCACGTGGTGAGCACAATTTTCAAGATGAGGTAGAAGTTAGGTTTTTTTTTTTATCGAATACAGCTAAATTTGAATAATTTCGAACTCCGTTCGCCGTTTCGGTTTTTTGTCTATCCTTCTCAAAGTTATTAAACTTTAAAATGCGAAGTACTCCTTTTTTTTGTTCATACTTTCGACTTTATTTCGTGACGAATATTATAGTCTGAACACACGATATGGAAGTAACAAAAAAAATTTATCAGATCTTACAATTGGTCGGAGTTACAATTACTGTGTTGTCACGCGCTTACAATTAGATCTCTCATAGGTACAACAAAATATGACTTATTATTTCACGTTTGTTTCTTTTTCTATGTGTATCAAAATTTGCTTCATGGAACCAGAAGACGGGCTGAGACTCAGTTTAACAAATATTTCAAAGTTGGGTTCCTCCTAAATCTCACCTGGTGATTATTAAAATGATTCTTTTTCTTCTTGCTATTTATTATTTTTTTTTTTTCTATGCACCAGATTTTTAATTAAGCTAAATACGAAGCTCGCACTGGCGCCAATTAAAAATATATTTCATGCCTAATGCAACAGGATTACAGTGGTAATGATGCTGCTGGAAGTTATGCGTGTCACTTGGCATAGAGGAAAAAATAAAAAAAATAAAAAAAATAAATAAAAAATGTGAAAACTAAATAAAGTCCTGGAATTTCATAATCGTACTTAAATTCGTCGTGACCTGACCTAACCCAACATTTTTCTCATCGTATCTCATCACCGGCACCAGATCTATACGCTTCGTTAACCAAAATGCGATGTAATTAACGACCCCGCAATTATACACTCTGACTTCGCCCTAGTATGACTACTCGACGTCTTTGAAGCTCCGGATGTTAATTGCTATTATCATTATGCATATCATATCCCGATCCGAATTATTCACCAAGAATTCGTTGAACATGTGGAGGTTTTCTTTCCGAGTGGGTATTGTTCATTCGGAATTTTATCCACCGCGGTTTGGTATTCCAATATACTTCTTTAGTAGGAAAACAGAAAGCGAAGAGTATTGGGGGGTAATAATGATATAGATTTATCGTTACCAAGTGATATAAACTTTATGGTGATCAAGTATTTCGTTTCATTTCAAATACGTATCCATCTTTTCCATCTATTCGTTCGGTATACGATGGTCTTCTAGCTCCGCACGATATCCTATGTCCTTTCTGTTTGTACGTGGCTTGAATCCTGGATGGAGTAAAATTCGCGGATAAAGAAACGGGAAATAAAGAGACGTTCGAGAGTCACCCTCTGGGAGGAAACGTTGCGACTGTGCCATCGCGTGGAACACCGGAATTACCGGAAAACAGGATTACCAACCGACTCCGCAAAAGGGTATGTGAGGATCCTCATCCTCACAGACTTCATTCACAGATTTGGACGAGTTAGGCTATCGACGATTTTGGTCACTGGTCAGGAAAAAGTCAAGAAATTTTCTGGTCACACAAAACAAGACAGAATGAAAGATCCTCGACGGTTTTCTTTTCTTCCTCACGCGGAAATCTTAATCGATGGAAATAGGAGTGAAATTTTTGTGAATTATAAATAAAAAAGTATTCTAAAAAATAATTTTCTTTTACTATCGATTCAGAGCATTATTTATTACATACTTGAATAACCACTAATTCGTAAGAATTTCAGTCAGGAAAATTACAATTTGGTCCGGAAAAGTCAGGGATTTTGAAAAACTCTTTACAGTGGCCACCATGAATAAATTTCAAGTGGATTTGCTAATCGAAGTCATCAATTTCATATCCCGTTAGATTCGACAGGTGTCTTAGAATTTCAATTCGCGTTCAAGGACACGAAAATCCGGGTTTGACCGTAAATTTTTTTCCGAGGCTAGTCTAGGTTGTAAATTGAGCCGATGACCGAGTCGTTCGAGACTGTCAACTCACCGAGGCGTATAGAATGATTTTAGAGGGATTCGTTTTGACCGATTGCGAGTCGAGTTCCTTTCTCTACTTCGAATTACAAATTGAAATTACCATTTTCACAGTCGTTGAGAGTATCCTCTTCACACGATCTAATCTCTTTCACAATAATTCCGTAACGGTATGTTCAGTCTTTGGAAATCTATGCGATATTTTTCTCGCAAAATCTAATCCCGCAGTCGCGGAAGCCACTCGTAGAATTGTTATTAGATAATGATCGTATATGCACAGGGAATATTCCCATATCCGCACAGTCTGGATATACGTCATAGTTATGCAGAACATCTGTCGGTCAAACGTGATATCCAAAGTTCCATCATTTTATGCAAATAAAAGCATAGTGTGCTTGATTTCCCTTGGTGTTGTCGTCTCTGATGGTTCCGCGTGACTATTGTCACAGGTTCCAGGTTTCCGGTGGCTCTTAATCCTACCGGCTTCAGAGACATGGTCTTGCAATTAATCTCGGATTAAAATCGGAAGATTCCCCGAACCATGAGTCAAGTTTCTCGCCTCACAAAATTCAACGCCGACTTTCGTCAACCTGGAGATATTTTTTTTTTGGTTCGCGATTATTTTCTACTTATTCAGGGTGGCCAAAGACCTGGGAAACTTGGAAAACCTGGAAATGTGATGGAATTTTTTTCCCAGAAATTTGTGGCCACCCTGCAGATTACAATCTGGACGAATTATGACTTGGATCGACTCACCGAAGATCGCTAGAGCGGCTATTAAGATCCTTTTTATCGAGGACTCCATGGTCCTTGATAAATTATGTGTCCTCGAATCGTATAACTAACTGACAAACGGACGAACTACCGATCGGACGATGGTAAGGAAACTGTCGGCGAACGAAGGGAGACTGTCTTACTACTACCTGAATCAGACTTTTGCTTTTGCTTTTACGTTTGACTCGTGGGGGAAAAGGCCTGGTGCTCCGGCTAGTCGAGATCGGGGAACAGGCCTCATGTGTGCAGTACTTGGAGGTAGAATCCGAAACCGCCGTTCTCCGATGCTCGTTTGTTTTACTTTCATCGGTTCAATTCCATCGTTTGATTCATTATGAGTGATCATATCCTCTGAAATTTCTATTTGCCTTTCGTGCATCAAATGATTTTTGTTTTTAATTAAATATCGGTGTACATTTTAACTTCGTCACTACGCTGATATTGACGTGCGTGGAAATGAACCGAAGTGTATGCTCACGATCGTGTTTACTGAACGGGGGGCAGCGCGGTGTACTCTATCCGATATTACCTAGATCAAGGGAAAATAAATTATCTATATATGGGGATTATTTTATGGGAAAATTTAGAACAGATTTTAGTCTATGCGTAAGACGTTGACGAGCCAGTCGCCTTGACGATTTATGATTTTCGCAAGATTTATACACGTACCGAAGGGTTCAGGATCCGATGGCAAGAGTAAGATGAGAATTACACAAGCACAAGCTGCACCATTCTTTATCTCCGTGTACAATACGAGGCATAAAGTGTTGACATGTGATACGTCAGTTAGAAGTCACAGGAAAACGCCTCGGTTTCTGACGTTACAAGGATTTAACCTGAGGTTATTCGGCAAAGATGGGTTTCATTGGATAAATTGATACTTCTCAGGCAAGGAACGATCATCTTTCCAATCTGTAATGAGTAATTTCCAATGAATAATTGAATAACAATCTTTCATTCGAGCCTGGGGCAGCTGCTAGTTTCTGACCACAGTGCTACCCTAGTTTCTGACACTCGGCCTGCTACAGCTAGTTTAGTCATTGGAGTCGGTTCATTCGAATAATTATCAGACGAGCCCCTCATAGTTCCTATGAATTCAACGAATATTCACGTTGATCAAATCGAATGTGTCTGTTTCAACGAAGTGAACGTCTTTACAGAACAAAAAAAAAACTATTAAGGTTATGCTGAAATAAACAGAAGACCGAAAGGATCCGGTATTTTATCTCTTCTTGCTGCAATACAAACTTCGCAGTCACTTTTTGTCATCAATAGTGCGTTTTTATATTGGATTTTGGATTATAGCGTACACTCGATGGTTTAACTTTCCTTCTTGATGATGATTTTCCATCAACCAGTCGTGATATTGTAGAATGAAGTGAAGAAAGTGCCAAGGGGTCAGAAGCCAGGGCGTTTACGTTAATTGAGTTTACTGACATTATTTTGTTGTGTCTTCGTCCCTAACGATAATTATGGTATCGAATAAGTGGCTGGTAAATAAGACTTTATTCCGCAACTTTGACATGCGCACTTCGAACTGCGCATCAAAGTTGCGGAATAAAGACTTTATACCGCGACTTTGAACTTAGCGATATAAAGTGCCACTTGCCGGAACGAAAACAGGCGTCAAAAAGTGACTTTTTAATGCCTGTGCGGTAAAAATAAATTTTTGTACATTTTTTTTTGGCTCGATTAAAATTATAAGCATGCAGTTGAAAAATAAAATTCAGTCTCTTGATCGGCGTTCTGGTAAGGCACGAAGGGAATTATTATTCTGTGAGAGAAATATACGTGTCATAGAAGACGGCTGTGGAAAGACCGCGCGTTTCGTTGACTCCGTGCGGGCAAAGTGCAAAATGAAGAATTTAATTAGCCGCGTGCGAAATATTAGCCAGAGCCATTTTCATCCTCCTCCTCCTCCCCCCGTCCCCGCATCCTTCGTCTGACTATACTCCCTATCCCGGTCTATTGGCCACGTTATTAATTGTGGTTGGTGCTAGTGGCAGAGAGGCTGAGATGCCAGTATAGCGGTGGATATTATGCCTCGACAGTACAACCAAGAGCTTTTCTCCACTAACTCTCGACGTGGAAGGTACCTGAACCTCTACTTCTTGCTGTTTCTACAATCCACCTGGGTCGCTCGGTCGCTCGGTCGCTCGGCCATACCGTGTCGTAAACTGTGTCTCTATATCGTCACATGCGGTATAATTACCGAGTGCAAGAGAAACGCGATTGTGTTAACACGTCCGTGTATGCTATATGTGCAATGCAGTTGTCCTCCTCTCCGTCAATTCTCACACCCAACACGCCGAGGAGATACCATGGTCGTGGGGATTTTTGGTCTCTGGTACCTATCCCTGATACTTTCGTCGAGGACATGGACGAAAAACCCATTTTGAATTTATACACAGAAATTATGCGGTGCCACAATTTTCAGTTTCTATGATTAAATCGAGAGGAATTTAGACTCCATTTTTTGTTTGGTTTTTTGTTGACTAAAATTTTACAAGGGGTGCAAAAAAAGCTCTTTTTTTAACAGTAACAAAAATTTGGTGGTTCAGAAAATTCATTCAGTTTGAGGTACAAAGAGTGAAGAAGCATTTTGACCCTGAGAAACAAATCAATCTGTACCCAATTGAGTATCTGAAAATTGTATCCAAAACTTCCTTCAAGTCAGATTATCGTAATTCATCCAACAATTTGATGGATTATAAGTAACGGAAATGAATAGAGTAAAATTACATATAGATTTGCGGAGGTTTATTTGTTTGCAGGACAAAGAAAAAATGGGTCAGTATTATTGATTTCGACGTTTAATTTTGTAATTAGTTCAACTTTCATTCTTTTGACTTCAATGAGGGGATTCTTAAGGGAATTGATTTCCAATACGAGAATCCCAACACATAGAACAATTCAGCGGTTTTTTCCATATCCATATAGGGTATCCAGTCCCAATTAGTTCGGATAATCAACGTGCGTCTACATTTTCGTATTAATTTTACCGTGTCTTCAACTTGGAACAACAAATTTGTCTCATTATTGTGTAGGAGGGACACAAAATGAGCGAAAAGATTTTAGTTAATTTTTTGAAGCCCAAAATTATGGACTCTGTGCGATTTTGGAAGTCGGTTTCAGTTTCGTAATGTGAACGACCGACCGACACCATGCAGTTGTGGCTGTATACGTACCACATGCGATGAGAGTTTGCGAAGACTTTCCATTTTCTACAATGGCAAAAGGTCGTTTCGCAGGGAAGTTCATTGTATTTGATCTTGGCAATGCCTGACTTCCGTTTTCGTGGCGGAACGGTGTGTCGGCGACGGGTTAGGAATAATGTGTGATATTTCCAAATCTATTGTTCACTTTCGACAACAACGTATATACGTATACTTATATCTACTTTTGATTACGGGATTTTTATTCATGTTTCAATTGTCCCAAAAAAGAAAGTATGACTCGTCCTACGGTATATCTAGATCCGATCTTTTTTTTTCTACTTTATTAGGCAGTATTCCAATATTAATAAGTCGTGGCGTGAAATCATGAAAAATTTGATGAAAAGAACAAGACGTTAATTAATCAAGATTTATAGCAGCGATCTTATCAAACGCTCTAATTCTCTAATTTGTTTCTTTTTTCCATACACTTTTGGTTAACTGCAGGTACTATTCTTTTTCATATTCTTCACTATCTCAGAGAAACGAGATTTTCATTTCTTCGTTTTTAACGTAGTTTCATAGATATTCAAGATGCAAAAAAAAAGAAGTGATTTACTAGAATGAATGTGATAATTTGGGAACTCCGTTATTACGTTTGCAACGATCGATAATTTCATACCAAGAAGAAACTGAATCGATGCTACACACACACACTCGTGTACACATATTTACTTGATACATAAGTTTGAATAAGAAAAAAAAAGCTAGAAAAAAGTAAGTAAGAATAATCTCAAGGACGCGAAGAAGGCGTTTTCAGACCTATTTTAACGCCTCGCTGGATCACATCCGACCATGTTGTCTCGCAGTTATGCTAAGCCTCCCGCAAATTATGAAATATCGTAGAACCAGATAATCCAGATGTGGTTTTTTTTTTCTCATTTCCCTAAAATTGAGCACCTTACATCCTCTTAACTTCGAACGCTTTAAATGGAGAGTAGTAAATAGTTGGGTAATGAAATAGCCCATTTTGTAAAATATGTCGGAAGCAAAAAATCTTCTCGATGACAGGATCGTGGGGAACTGTTACAAATGTGGAAAATTAGAGACAGTAATTCTCGAGCGACGATTATGAAACCCATTAAATTTCTATCGTCACATATTCCAGTCTATTTCGCGGTCCAGAACTGAACGATTAATAATTGCGAGTGAAGCGTTCAACCATTTTCAACGAGCTCCTAGCGATTGTTACATAATCAATGTCTGACCAGTTAAACTCATCGCGTTTTATAAAACGTTGAGGTATACGAATGCCACCGGAGCATGATTGAACATAATGATGATAATATCGCTCCTTTCTCGATCGTCCGACGGTCCACTATATCAAACACTGACTAATCTGATCATCTCAAAGTTTCTCCTATACTTACGAATGACCAGCCCATTTCGATATGTTATTTGATACTTATGTTGTACTGACCGAGATATATTACGTGATTAATCTACGCGATTAACAAGACTGTGAAGATATCATCGTGCCAAGTGGTACGAGGTCATCGTTCAATGGTATTTTTCAACTCTCCGTTTCTCTGTTTTTGGAGAAAAGTAGGAAGTTATTGTAATCATCCCGAAATGGGAAGTTGAGTTTTCACTGGATCTCCACGTTTCGAGGTCCAAAAGATTTTGGCTTAATCGGCGCAGCTTTGCCAAACTTAAAACTGCTGACTAGATTTTGGCGAAGATCGGTTCAATACTTTCCCAATTATATGAATAACGAAATACAATAAAAATGACGGATCCTGGAGAACGAATCAACGAATTTGAATGAAATTTGGTACCATGTGGTTTTTTGTATCGCTGATCACGTATTCGAAGTCTTTGATTTGGACGAAAATTGGTACTCAAACATTTTTTGGGTCACTAAACACGAATCTGAAGTTAGATTTGTGAAATCCAAAATGGCGGATCTGATTAGCTGGTGAAAAAACACTAAAAACATTCGAAATCTTGTGGAAATTGGTAGCCGTTGCTTCTTTGAACCGTTGATCAAGAATCTTGGGTCAGATTTTCAAAATTCAAAATAGCTGGGAACAAAATGAATAATGGGAAGTTGAAAGGCTGGTATATGCGATAAAATCGATCAAGCTATTAAACACGACTAATTTGTAGTCTTGGAGGTCATTCACTAATCGAGAACATCACTTAATCCGTATTTTTCCAATGCTAAAGAGCGGAAATCGCCTTTTAAGGACTCGTTAAGAGTCTGATGATCGCCAATTTATGCGCTCTGAGAAGAGCATTGATAATTCATGGTCTGAATCTGATCCTCAGACCCTGAAATCGCCACGGTTTTTCTTAACCAAATCGACCGAGCAGCTGGGTAACGCCTTTAGTTACTCAGGAAGTTTGATAAACTTTTAATTATATATTCTCGAGTGGAGGTAACCTAACGAGTATACAATGATGTTTAAAATAAAAGTTCAGCGAGCTGTGAGATGAGAAAAAGTTTGTTCATCCATATTTGTCGATACAGTGATGAAGTATTCAATTTTTGTATCAGCCACAGCTACGCCGTACGATTATCAGTTTCGCTCGTTGGGTTTCCGGGAACTGCTGTCCGTCTGATATCTCGACTGACCGTTCGAATTGTCGCTTTGCTGCGTTCAAAGTACCGGTGAAATAATGTTTTAATTATCTCATCTAATTACGGTAGGGTTATAACCACGCAACGTCATCCATAAATAACTCCACCGCGCATATGTGTGCGATATAAAACCAGGAATCTACAGGTTTCACTTGTTCCGCTAATGCATTCGCAATGCAGCTATATAGTCTGCTCGGGAATTTTATATCAATTCCTTAACTCGATCCTTTCCATAGAATCTGCAAGAATTTCATAGATATCAATGGGAAAAAAAAGAAAAAGAAAAAAGAGTAGAGCTCGTGTTCAATAATCTTCTTTATCAATATTGAAAAATATTTCAAACGTTTCGTATTTCTCTATCTCCATATTTCCCCACACTCGATTTAAAACATTTTTTTTTCTTCTTTTATCACGTATCCCAGATACCTTATTTTTGAAGTGCGAGGTACTCGATTGAATCGTATATACTATCGATCATACCTTTTCTCTTATTATCACCACCGTAATGAATTATCTGGCAGATTTTAATTCCTGACGGAAATGTCACGTCGCTTTATGCATGTTTGAACAATGCGTAAAACTCGCTTCAATCAACACGAGTTTCGATTATTAACCGCGATTTATCGACGTCGATTAAAAACTACTCGCATCCAGACCCTATGTTTGATATTCTTTTTCCGCATTGACAGATATTTTCAAAAAGAGAAAAAAAACGAGCGACTTGATGTCGTGGAAGGTTTGGATCTCCTCTGCTGGTATGGAATAGCTTTTTTCCTTTTTTCCTCTTATGGTCTTGGCTACAGGGACTCGTGTTCGTAATATAAGAATAAATACTGTAATATCGGAGCCGACCAAGTGAAAGGAGAAACACGCGTGTGGCAAAAACGTGTCTTATTTCATCCTTTATTATTTTCATATACTTATCTGTTTTCTTCAAGCGTGAATACAGCGGATTCCTACGTCTTGGGAATTGCTCAATCCTCCGCTCCGTCTCACAATTAACATTGCAGCTAATGAAAATTATCTAATTATCGCTTTTCAATTTCCCGAGAAAGGCGAGCTTCGACGAATCTATATTCAGTCTTAAAAAGTAGTTCGCCAAACCCTACAAAAATTGTCCCGTTTCGGTTGTTTTTGTTTTTTCTGTCAGGATTTGATTACAAAGAGATAGTTAGTGGAGTAAGGCCAGTTGAGTGGTCATTACCCAGTTGTAGCGAGCTTCCCGATTGAATAATAATTTTTTCCACTACTATCCCAACGTTATTTTTTTGTTCCACTGTCAACCGGGATACGAAACACAGATTATCGTCATTATTAAAGAAAATACATTAAAGAACCTCATTCATACGATTTACATTTGTACGTTTTTTCGTTTATACGTAACATTGCTTTGGTCCTGGCAGTAAATTTGCAGTGCTGAGGTATTTCATCCTAACGTAATTTGCACTTATCCCTAATTTACTCCGTTTTCCTTGAAAAATGTATAAATTACGTGTCATTGTAACATTGAATAAAAATTTACGATTTACTTGATAATAAATTTGTAAATTTTTAGTGCAAAAAGAAAACGACAGTTTTTTTTTTAAGTCTACAATTAATTGAACGAGTCGATTGACCTATGCGTTCTAATCATTTATTCTGATCGTAAATCGACAATTTATGTGTTCCAAAATAGTTCCGCTAAATTTGGAGCTATGATTCTGCGATGCCCTTGACAACGGTGACGCATTAGACAAAGTTTCGAAATGATGTTCTGATTCGTGGTAGGTGTTATCTCTCTTGCTGATATTTAGTCTGAACGAGAGTTCACAAATCCTTGGCTGCAGCCTCTTTGTCGAGGGGGAAATAAATCGTTGCAAACTCGTCTCAATAGCTCGTGAAATATTGAGAAATAACCGAGGAAATAACTGAAATAATGAGAAATAATTGAAATAATTGAAATAATGGGGAATAAATGAAATACTAAGAAATAATTGAGAAAATGAATGAAATCATGAGAAATAACCAAGGAAATGAATTAAATAATGAACAAAAAAATAGTTTCAATAGAATGAAATGATGTAAAATGAACAAACAAAAAATTGCAATAAAAAGAAAAAAATAATGTGGCAGTCAAATTTTTGGCTATTTTCTCCTGGCTCTTCGTATATCATCGGAATTTGAAACTCGATTCGAACCCAAAATCCGGATAAGCTTGTAATAATTAATCAGCAAGGCGAGATTTTTTAATTCATAATGTCCCAGGTCGTTTTTTTCCTCTCAGAACTTTCTCAGCTTATTTCTTAACATTAAAACGAATTTTGATGATCGGATGAGTCACGAACGTGGATTCAAGTCCGAGTACCGATTAATTAAATCGTTTGACACGTACGCTTAGAACGTATCGTATATTTATCTATAGGATTTCGTAAGACGGACATTTTACAGAGGATGTAAATGGACCGTGTGGATATTTCATCCGTAGTAGGTTGTATATCTCGGATACGAATGTCCCAACGTGAGATAACTTCACGGTGGTGAAATTCAGAATGTAGAGTAGAGTCGATTCGATGGGCATAGAAATAGAAGGCTCGATAAATTGCCTCGGATGTCGGTCCAAAACAAATCTCTCGTGCTTTTGCAATTCTCAACCTGGTTTGCAGCAATATTTCATTCATTCGCGATGTTCATAAGGAAAACTGACAAATTTCATGATTGATTACTGTCTTTTTTTTCGCATCTCTGATTTCATGTCTGAAAGTGAAAATTCAGGTTTCAACTAATTACAGAGTTTTTCATTAGATCATTAATTCAGCTTGAAAAATCGCCGCTTTCGTCTAGTCCGTCATTAACTGGGCCACGAATTTAGGACGTGTCCAAGTTGCTGACTCGAGTCATTTTTTTCATTCATCACTCAGTCGTGTTGATATTTGAGCCAGGAATCATACCGTACACTAATTTTATAACCTTTTTGATTATTCTACATCCAAAATGATTGAAATTATTCGAAGGAAAAGTGAATTTTTTCAACCTTGTGGTCAGATATGACTGAAGAAAGTAAAAAGAACGTCGATCTTCCGTTCATCGATAAATAAGTTTCCCCTCTTGTAACAAACGTAGACCAATTAACAATGCAATTAAAAATTGTAATTTATAAATTATTTTCAATCTAGTTGGTTTTTTCAACGTTTCTACTCGTTGACACCTTTTCAGAAACTGCTGCATCGGAATGAGTTGTATTCGTACCGTCACAGTTTTCTCTCGGTTTACTAGATTCGTTTGTACCTGTTTCTATGTGTACTTGAATTTTTTTCTCATTTCTTGGATATCTTAACCTGGATTCTTTTTTTTCACATAGGTATGTTGAGTAACGGATTGACATTATTTCATTTGACAAATTTCGACGAGTTTCGTCGTTAGATACAGCCGAGTCTCTTATTTGACTTTGGCTATCCTGATGTGACGGTGAATCGTAGGTATGAACCTGGCCCAGCAGTTATTACTCTAATTACTTTCGCCCGCAATTACCATAATTGGTGGGCATAAATTTCTTAGCAAAAGCGCGTGACTCCCACATTTCCGCGCGTTACCGATGCGCTGGGTTGAAATAAAAAGTGGAAGAAAATTAATATAAACTAGAAGATGGCAAAATAGTGGAAAAAGAAACTAGGCGATATGAATTATATCTGTTTTAATTTATATTATAATTATAAATCATTAATATCGATGCGGTGAGTTTGACAAAATATTTTGAAAATTCTATTTCTCGGTTATAATCGTCGGTCTATGAAATATCGTAATTTCGTATAATGACCACAAAATAAATTACATCCCGGGCCATCACATGCCAATACCACTTTTCATCATTTCCAATAAAACCCCCGGGTGAAACGGGGCTTTCCCGTCTATTTATTTCATTATACATATACGAGTAGACGTAAATGCAAATATTTATACGATGAAAAACGAAAATTGAAATAACAAAAGATTATCGTTGCGGGGGAGGAGAATTTTCAACCGCTCCACGTGAAGCATCGCTACAGCGAAAAATACTTTAAAGTGTCATCGTGATGTCTCTGAAGCTCGATGAAAATAATGCACTGGAATTAATAACTTTGTACACATTGAATAACCAAATGGGTTACATTTTTCCATAAAATGTACATGATTCTAAATAATAGAGCTACGAAAAAATAAATAAAAAATAATGTCGATTAATTATTTTTAAGGAAATGTGAAAAATGTATGAAACGTTGGTGTCTGAAATAGGTGGGAAAATCCGTACACCCTAAAGTACACCGAAGCTCAACGTCGGGAAGCTTAAATTTTATTCACAGTTGTAAAAGTTATGCTTTCGTTTAGAAATTCCCAAGAGATTCTTCTCCCGTTGAATTACATGTTAGCGTATAAACTCTACGGGCCACGGGGCATATTGGGTGGCGTTAAACTTCCGTTGGTATACCCTGAATTCTAAGTTAAAATCCCCGAGGAACAGGCAAGAAAGAGAGAGAGAGGGAGAGAAGACTATGCACCCAGAAACCTAGTTGCATGGAAAGAAATTACAGGTTTGGTTTACGACCACGTCGCGGCGTCGGTCTACAGCGGTAGATGTCATTGGTTATTTTTCTTAAAAATTTTACAGTCCGTCTGAAATTTTGAACTATACATATGTATAGAAGCGCCAGAAACTTGTAATTTGTTGAAAATCGTCGAACAAATTCTTTGCTCTTTAAATTGATAGATATTGAATTTCAATATAGAGAAAAATGCTTGGAATACATGGGAAAACTCGAATCTGGAAGAGATCTCTCGATGTTATCCTCTAGCGAGTGTAATATCAGCCGAAAGAAACTTGAGAATAAAACTGGCTTCCGTCTGCGAAAGTTGTCCTTTATAAATGAAAACCGGATAGCTGTCTCGGTGATCTCTGTTCCAAATGACAAAAAAAATACAGTTTTTTTGTTTCGCTCATGTCCTGATTGCTTTTTGAAGACTTTTCTCAGGATGGGTGTACGGGAGGATCGGCCAAAACTGGGATTCGCTGATTTTTGGCTATCAGCTAGATGCAATCTATTCAGCGACTTCATCTATATGAAAAAAAAAAAGAAACCAAATTAAAAATCAAAGAGTGCCAAAATGGTCATGAGACTGCAGTGTGCTAGGAGCCATTATAGGATAAATAGTTCTAATCAGCGGTTCTGAAACCCTAATTGAATTTCTATCTTGATTCAAAATGCATAAAAATATTCAAAATCTGAGTCTACTCGCTGTATTGATTTTTAGCCTTCAATTTTGTTCCAAACTTATTTTTTCTACTCGATTTTCCCCTAATCGTTGGACCACATTTAAATGTTATGCGTCACAATATGCCTGTGGGTGCAGTGTGTACCGAGAATGTGTGATATAATAGAAATCCAGTGAGTTCGAGTATGGTGAATCAAAGGATCTCCAAGAATCTAATACAGCATTGCACCAGATGTCGAACTACTTTCCGCTTTCTGAGCTAAGCAACTTCACTCAGAAGTTTATGTAATACGTGGGTGGCTTGACGCCCCACCATCTTTTTCCGATCACCCGTCTCTCTTCCCTTGATCACGAGCAATAAGTTTCACCTTACCTTTTGATAAAACAAATAACCAGTAAAGTCGATAGACCCGGGGTTCTAGTGACGGTTCGCTGTCCAAGCTCATCATTCCTCTGAACTAAATAGAGGAGGATCGGAGAGGGTAGGGTAGGGTTGGTATTGCTTACCCTCAACCCTCATACAAACGATGAAATTGCATGCCAACCGTACCGTTTCTATTCATTCTCTCAATTTCGTGTAATCGCATACTTCATACTGCACTGGGGTAATCATACGGCTACTAAAATCCTGGGGATGGGTACCACGCACTCGTACAGTCCTCGCTGAAAATCGGTTTTGCTTG